>JAIGNY010001363.1:1585000-1587500 GCA_020152595.1 Chiridota heheva
AAAATCATATCAAGCCCCGCCCACTATGCATAATAATGAAATTCAACGTTTTTACATCATGAACATGTACACACCAGCTAACATCATAAGTATTCCAAATATGAAACAAAACAGACATGCGGTTGTTAAAATATGAACATTTCAAGAATTTTACTTTAAGCCCCGCCTACTCATTAGTATGCAAGATATCACTACCAAAAACAATTGGGTACATCTACAGATCATGGGCTGTGTACCAAATATGGCATGAATCCAGTTTACCATTCATGAGATACCTTGTTTACAAGCTGACGGTCACAAACACACATCCACACACACGCCATCATGACCGCATAGGTTTGGAACCAAAAAGAGCCTGCTGATAAGCCTTACAGTGACCCCTAACGGGGAACCCCTTTTACGGCAACCGCTTACGGCGACCCCTTATCTACGCAAACAAGAGGTGAGAACTCTTTCCTTTTGTTTGATTTCATTTGTTTAGGTACAGAATCGTTCACTGCGCCACGTTAGGTGTGCAATGGCCCTTAATACTCTTTTCAAAAAAAGTCACACCAGAGAGATGGCATCCATAGTAACACCATGCTTAAACCACTGATTCCTTCAGTTCAATTATCAAGTATGCATACCGTCAGCTGATGCTCACCGGATCTAACCTACTTCTAATAGTAATGTTTTCACACGATCCTCACAGGCGATCTTATAATCGGTTTTGTGAATAATTCATTGTGACAAAACGTTAATTCTTATCAAATTAATACAAATTTGTGGTTCATGTCTAATTTAATTAAATATTTAATACAAACAAATTAGCAGACATCAGCTGTCTAGTTTCGGATTTAGTTTAAATTATTTTCATTTTCAATCGTTAGTGCTTGGTGCTTGTGATTGGTTGTTTTAAGATTTCATGCGACATTTATTACATGCAAGTTAACTCCCAATTTAAAAAAAATCTAAACTAGTAATTGAAAGAAAACCATTCGGGAATGACTTTACCACTTTATTCTCATAACTTTATCTGGGGACCATGTTTTCTTTGGGGACCAAGTTCACCTTGAAACATTTCATACCTGATCGTGATAGGAAGAAACATAACTTTTAGGGGAAAATGTTTCTTGATTGCTTTCGCGAAAGTTTGAAGTTTCTGACAGTTTTAACTTCGTGCAACCTCTCATTAAAGGTGTATCGACGTCCACAGATTGATAGCCAATTAAAAAATCTTTAATTCCTGGGTAAAATTGCCTTTTAATTTTGAAAATAGTATTTCAAGTTTTACTGGACCAAGTTTGAGGAATAAAATCTCATTTCAATCTTTTAAAACTGAGTAATCAAAATATCTACCACAACCGATTTTTAAGATTAATAGATAACAAGGTTTGGTTTGTTGATGTCAGAGTCAAATGTGCCAAGAGGGTGTTAATAAATAATGGTGTAATTGTAAGGATAGTGAGGAGATGGAAGGTTTGTAAAGGAGATAAAGGGGAAAGCTGAATGTGGGAGAAAAAGTCAGGTGTAAAGAAATGGGTGTGTAAGGTTAAGTGTAGAAGGGGAGGAGATTATGTGGTGGAAGAGGTTGTTGTTGCGGAGGAAGTTGATGATGTTTGAGAAAGAATTGTTTTCGAATAGGTCCGAGATTGAGGAGAGAAGAGATCTGGAGTCCTGGTATAGGGGACAGGTTAAAAAAATATGCTTGATGGAGAGATCGATGTTGCAAGTGGGGCAGAGAGGGGCAGGGGAGCTGGATAAGAGATGGGAGTGAGTAAGAGAGGAGTGGCCGAGGCGAATGCGGGTAGCAACGATGTCTTTCCTGTGGTTGCGACTATGCAACAAGATAACAAAATATCAATTTAGCTAAAAGATTAAAGGAGGAATCGGCCAAAACCAGAGGGGGCACTAGTGCATTTTGCTAATTCATGCTATTCTGAGATTAAGTCACATCTTGTTTTCTATCAATCAGTTAGAAATGCATCATTGTTGAAAACTACAATAAGTATTCAAGCTAAATGAAAGTTTATATAGCACAGCATAGTAAGGTTTAACGTCCCGAAAGCATCCACTGCTGGACATTATATCAAGACGGCCACGGCCTTTGATAACCAGTTGTAAACTCACTGGTTGCAGACCCACCGGGATATAAATATGAATATGAAAGATTATCAATATAGTCACATATAATATTCTAGACTCAGAATAGTAAACTTTTACTTTCCGACAAAATGCTTCATTAATAGGTTAGTTTAGGGGTCAGGCAAGTCCATCTGATATGAAAGAGGACTTCAAAAGAACCAAAATTGGTGAAGAAAGCATTCAAAAATCTTATTCCGTTAAGGAGATATCTAAGTTTAAAGTTTGGTACCATTTGTATACAAACGACTGAAATCAGACTAGCTGTGATGTAATAGCCTCAGATTCCTTCAAGTCTTTATGTATTTTATCATATTTTGTCCTGCAATTTTGTAGCTTAAAAACAATGGGATATGTCAGAAAAGTAGAAATTCTGAAT
>JAIGNY010001363.1:1592500-1717500 GCA_020152595.1 Chiridota heheva
GATTTCAATGGTTTTCCTGACAAAGTGTCCTGGATGAAAAACAATGACCACTGAACTGAATACTCAAATTGTTACTGAAGTATTTATAACTTGGTCCTAAAATATGAAGCCCTTACAGTTAGGTGTATGGTGGAGCTTTCTTCATCCTAACCCTTCCCCATTATAAAATTAATTATTACATTGAACCACCACCCATCCAGTCCCCTCCCGAGAGCAATATGCAGCGGCACTGCCTAAACGGTCAAGCAAGTTTATCTTCAGAAACACAACGGTGAAGAAAGCATTCAAAAAACTTATTCCGTTTAGGAGATATTCAAGTTGAAAGTTCTGTCTTATCTGTGTAGAAATGACTGGTGTTGCAAGTCTACTATGGAACGTAATTCAAGGTAAGCACCCTGATCCTCTCATTCTTAACTATTAATAAAGTATTTAAGAGAAAATGTATTTAACCTGTTTACTATTTGGATGAATTTCCTCAAACTTTCTTCAGGTGGAATATCACAATTACCTTTACTAGATTCTCTTTTACTACTTTCCTGACATTTAATGGTTTTTAAGCTACAAAATATGATAGAACACATAAAGACTTGAGGAATCTGAGGTTGTGATGTCACAACTAGTCTGATTTCAGTCTTTTTTACACAAATGATACCAAACTTCAATATCTCCTTAATTGAATGTGATTTTAAGTTCCTAGGTTGAACAGTTTTGAAAGAGGCAAAAATGCTAGCCATGTCTGGAAGGTTCAGAGCATTGCTCCCTGAGAAAAAGGTAAATAAAGGATTAGTTCAGAGGTCAAGTAAGTCCCTCTTATATGAAAGAGAATTTCAAAAGAAACAGAATAATAAAGAAAGCATTCGAAAATCTTATCCCATTAAGGAGATATCTAAGTTTAAAATTACGACTGAAATCAGACTAGTTGTGATGTCATAGCCTCAGATTCCTCAAATTCTTTATGTATTCTACCATATTTTGTCCTGCAATTTTGTGGCTTAAAAATCAAAAAAGTAGTAGAACTGAATCTAGTAAGGGTATTTATGATATACCACTGGAAGAAAGTTTGGGAAAAAATAATTAAAATAGTGAAAAAATTCAATAAACTTTCTTTAAAATACTTAATAATGTAAGGATGAAGACGCCAACTTTCCATAGCAGACTTACTATGCCAGTCACATATAAGACACAGCTTCAAACTTGAATATCTCCTTAACGGAATAAGATTTTTGAGCGCTTTCTTCACCATTTTGCTTCTTTTTAAGTCCTCTTTGATATAAGATGGACATGCTTGACCACTGAAGTAATCCTTTAACGAAAAGCTTAAATGCTTTCTCTATGAACAGAGCTAAGAACAAGTCAATTTGTAAATTTCTGTTATTGTAGACTTCACACAGTCTGGGAACAGAAGCAGATGCAAAGGTGTCACTACAGCATTATATCAACCACCAGAGGACGAAGGGAATGAATCAAAGTGAAGGTTGATGGAAATGTATTTAAAGGAATATTCCCGTGATTTTTTAATTACATGTTTGTGATAGAGAAGTAAAGAAACAATTTTTTTGTAAGATGGGGTATAACAGGTACCTAACAAAGAACATACTTTGCCTATCTGCTCATGTACCTTACATTCTAAGAAAAGAGAAGCATTTTGGGAGGTTTTATAGAAGAACATAACAAATTGTTTTGATTTGCCTATGTGACATCACGCTGTACACTGTGAGGTCACAATGGTGAAATCTTTGAAATGTAATAATTCTGAAAAGGAACAAGAAATCAACGTGGTTTTTACACCGATTTGTTTATCCTCTATCACAAAGATGAAAATGAAAATTCACGGAAATATCCCTTTAAAGGAGAAGCTTAGTGACCAAGCATGTTTATCATATGTGAAATAGGACAATAAAAGGGAAAAGAAATAAAAAGAGAATATTTCTTATCCTGTGTATTCCATGTAAGAGATATTTAAGTGGCATTGTATCAGATTTATGTAGAAATGACTGAAATGAGACTAAATCACAGCCTCACATTTCTCAAACGGCTGTATTTTGACTGGCATATAAGTAACATAATTATTCCCATAAAGCATTAAATATAACAGGAAAACATAAAGAGAGTGATTTATTAACAAGATAAATTTTACAAAAATATTTCAATCAGTGATAAATGCTAAGTTAAATGAGTTTAGCCATTAGTTGTACCATTTCTGAGGTCAGAACATTTTGCACAATTTACACTAATTATGCTTCTAATTTTCAAAATGCTGTAAAATGGAAATTTTGTAGGATATTTTGATAGGACTTTTCTATGACAGTGCTTAGTATGATTTTTATGTTGTTACTACTTGTCAATATATCTTGAAGATGTTTAAAGCGATCTCTCTCTATGTAATGCAGCCATTTTAAATCATTTGAAATTGTTCGCCATCAAATATTTACAATGGGAGAGATATATTATTACATGCATAGTACACCGATGCTGGTAGTAGAACCTATCTAATGTTACATAGTACACCATGCTGGTTTCATTATGCATTCAACCACATTGGTATGAGTATCAATGTTGTGCACAGAAACTGTAATTGAGGAAATATAGGTCACTCTTGAAATGGCAACCATAGGTGGTCATTAGTGTTTGGCTGCATAGAAAAAAAACCTCAAATTTTGTTAATTTTGTATTCTTATTTAAAAACTCACACATCCCAGGTCATGAAACTCTTAACCAGAACCAAAAGGTTTTGTGGTTCTGATACTTTTTTTCATGTTGATTGATTTTGTATTAATAGTTATGTCATTGCATATCATGAAACATTTGAGATATTGTGTTTACAAGCTCTTTCATTAAAACCATATTAAGCCCCGCCCACTATGTATATTAATTAAATTCAATGTTTATATCAAATGAACATGTACAAACTAACTAAAATCATAATTCTACAAAATATAAAACAAAACAGACATATGATTGTTAATTGTTAAAATGTGAGCATTACAAGATTTTCATTATGCCCCACCTACTAATTAATAGGCATGACAATTAATATGCACAATATCATTAAGTGTGCAAGCCCTTTCCTTTCAGTATGCTATCATAGGGGCATTAATAATATTCCCAACGTGCATCAGATAGAGGCATTATATTACACTCGTGCTAGTTGGCAATGTAATTAGATCTTAGCTGTGCCAGGCCAAGCAAATAATGATATCATATTAGGTTGCCCTTGCTTTGGCGAGGCGTGTGATGTACAACCGTCGATTTTGGCCAAAATCGGCGGTTGCAGTGCATACTAAACGGAAAGTGGAGGTACACCTCATGATCACCACCAAAAACAATATGGCACATCTACAGACCATGGGCTATCTGTGCACCACATATGACATGAATCCAGTTTACCATTCTTGAGATATCGTGATAACAATCTCTTTTCAACAAAATTATGTTAAGCTCCGCCTACTATGCATATTAATGAAATTCATTAATTTTGTACCATGAACATGTACACACTAGCTAACAGTATAATTGCACCCAATATGAAACAAAGCAGACATATATGAGCATTTCAAGATATTTACAATAAGCCCCGCCCACTCATTAATATGCAAGACATCACCACGAAAAACACAATAGGGCACATCTACATGTACAATCCATGGGCTATCCGTGTACATATGATATGAATCCGGTGTATCTTTATTAAGATATCGCGCTTACCAGCTTGCTGTCACAGACACACATACATAAATACACATATACATACACACATATGTATGTACATACATACACACACCAGCATAGCTTCCTTATGCTATTAGCATCGGAACCAAAAATGGCAAGACGAATAAGTTAGCAATCTACCCCCTGCAAAAAGTGACATCCTTGGGGGAAAAATCAGGGAAAACTTGAGACAATTTTTGAGGCCTTAAGAAAATGAAATTCCAGTCGGGTTTTTTTTATTATTAAAATCAAGTTACTGTATATCAAACTATGTAGATTGATCATGAACAAATGTGAAATTTGGGATGCCTCCCAAAATATATTGACTGTTATTTATTCATTGATTAAGTACTTACATTAATAAATAACTTTGTTAGATAATTCAATTAAACGGCTGTTTTAAGTCAAAAATGGCCTTCAGAATAGCTTCAAATTTCCCCTGATTTTGCACCTAACCGATTTTGTCGTGTAAGATGGACAATAAATTTTGAAAATGGTCAGGCCTTCATCTTGGATTTGGCCAATTTTGTTTGTGCACAAAGCAAACCGACCATTTTGCAATTTTCAGGTCAAAATATGGCCTGTCAAAGACCCTACCCAAAAAAAAAAACAAGAGAAATTGACCTAAATATTTAGGTTTTAAGCCTTTTTGAGGTATTATAACTATTTATTGAATAAAGGCAATTGTTTTAAGCAATTTTCTCTTCAAATGATAAGAGATTATATCCAGATATATCAACAAAATTAAAAATTGGGGGTATGATATGTTTGGGCCCATAGGGGCACTTAAAAAATGGAAAATATACATTTGACACTGTTTTTTAACCAAATTTTGACCACTTTTTTGAAAGGATTGCAATTGCAGAAAATACAAGTTTCTTTTTTTTATATGAAAAGGTAAAAGAAATGAAGTTTAATTGATTCCAAGCCTTAAATATCGTATTCGGCCTATATTTACTTTGTAGGGTCTGGGGATATCCCCAATACCCCACCCCCAAGGGTGTGTTTGTGGCCCAAATGATGCTCATATCTCAAAATAACCCTTTTTTTTAAAATAGCCCGATTAAAAAATAAAGGAATTTGCAAATTTCATCAAAGTTTTCACTTTTTCTTAAATTCCTATTTTTGGGATCAAAATTATGAATGAATTGTCAACACCAGGGCTCTGAAATTGATAATGTGTACACATCTAGTGCCACATTCATGAAAATAAAACTTATTATTGGTATATTACATAGGTGAACAATTTAACCTGAGTTCCATAAATCCACAAAATCACATAAAATTTGCTATTTTTAGATATTTCTCCAGCATGTATATGCATTTTTAAGGCATATTATTTTCTCTCTTGTTGACAGTAGAGGCCTGAAATGTATTGTATATGTAGAACACTTACTACATTAAAAAAACCAAATACAATTCCTGCTAAATAACAGAAATAAAAGTCTAATTTGGCCTCCAAAATGTACCCAAAGGTCATTTTTATCAGTTTACATGAAATTGCATCACAAGATGACATATTCAAGATGCCCGAAATGGAAAAAGATTTTTTGGAGGGAACAGATTGCTAACAAATTCATCTTGCCATGTTTAAGAGCTTCATGACCAGGGATGCAAATGTTTTTAAATAAGAATAAAAAACCAACAAACTGTGAGGTTTTTCCTATGCAGCCTAACACTAATGACCCCTATGGTTCCCATTTCATGTGTGGCCTATAGGTATAATCTGTATGGGCAAAGACAGAGGCGAGAATTTTCTGGATTGATATCTTTTGTATGGCGATTTTTTGTTTCTTTGTGTTATTTTACAATTCTGCCCCCAATTTTGGTACATCAAATTTTATTTTGTAACTTTGTTTCGCCATTCCCTTGTGTCAGCGCATGTGCGAAGCTATAAGAGTAAGCAAGTTATTCCATTGTGATCACAGCAACATGATGCTCTTTCTTACATATATTTCACAAATGAAATCTATGATTTGTTAGAGTAGAATGTTGATTATAGACTATATCAACTAATATATACATATTATATATATATATTATATATATATATATGTATAAATGTATGTAAGTATGTATGTATGTATGTATGTATGTATATATATATATATATAATGTATAAATATATATATGAATATTGTACTTTCTTTTGATGGATGTATGTATGTATATATGTATGTATGTATGTATGTATATATATGTATGTATATATATATATATATATATATATATATATATATATATATATATATATATATATGTATATATGTATGTATGTATGTATGTATGTATGTATGTATGTATGTATGTATATATATAATGTATATATATATATATGAATATTGTACTTTCTTTTGATGGATGTATGTATGTATGTATGTATGTATGTATGTATGTATGTATGTATGTATGTATGTATGTATGTATGTATGTATGTATATATATATATATATATATATGTATGTATGTATGTATGTATATATATATATATATATATATATATATATATATATATATATATATATATATATATATATATATATATATATATATATACATATATAGATAGATAAATATATATATATATATATATATATATATATATATATATATATATATATATATATATATATATATATATATATATATATATATATATATATATATATATATATATATGAATATTGTACTTTCTTTTGATGGACATGCATGACCTCCAAACATATCCTTTTAAATTATCCTTCATCTTACTCTTCCATACATCTATCATGTGATCTTCTTGAAAAAGGACTTAGGGTTTCATAGTTCCTTATAAGAATATAATCAAGTTCATTTGCAGTGCGGTCAAGGTAAGCAGTTAACCAGCTGCTGACCCCCCTCCCTTCCCAAAAAATGCAAACATCAATCTAGAATTTGATATAATAATCATATTGGTATGAAACCACATTTGTCTTCTAAACCACCCCTTCTAAAATCTTTTTTAATCAATATTTACAAATATGACTCATCCACGTATGTATGAAATCAGATAGAACACCCACTTTATGTAAATAAGATATGAACTCCACAATATTCTCAAATAAATGATTGTACTTTATTATGCACTGTATGAAAGGACACACCTTTCCAGTCCAAGGTTCGCAAAAACCTGACCCCCATTTACTGAGAATTTTCCCAATATTTTTACTGTCTACAAACACATGGAGTTTGTCCATAAAAGATCTGATATTGATTTAACAAATTCCTTCTATTTGTGGGTTACCAAGGAGGCACTATGTATACACTAATATTCTGTAAATTAAGTCAATGACACATTACTTACAAATGAAAAGACCTGTCATGTGACTGTGGCGTGACACCAGAATAAAACAATGGAGGAAATTGTGAAGAATGAACATGAAAGGGAGAGATCTGTCCAGGGGTGGACAAAATATCTTACTTCCTGGGACCGTAAAGTCTTGAAAACATTTCTGCCAAAATAATGCAACAGCGATAACAAAACTGAAGAAACTGTATTTCAGTCTTTTGCTGGTTTCTTTCTTTCAATGTTTTTCACCCCTTTTTTTTCTCACCCCACTATTTTCTATTTTTGCTGTTCCTCTTCTTTTTTTACCTGGAGACCTAAGAAAATTTCTGGGACCATTGGTGCTGTGGTTAGCGTGTTTCCCACCCATGCTGTGGTCATCATTGGTGCTGTGTTTTGCTTATTTTCCACCCTTACTGTGGTCATCATTGGTGCTGTGGTTTGCTTATTTTCCACCCATGCTGTGGTCATCATTGGTGCTGTGGTTCGCGTATTTCCCACCCATGCCATGGTCATCATTGGTGCTGTGGTTTGCTTATTTCCCACCCATGCCGTGGTCATCATTAGTGATGTGGTTTGCTTATTTCCCACCCATGCCGTGGGTCATCATTGGTGCTGTGTTTTGCTTATTTTCCACCCATGCCGTAGTCATCATTGGTGCTGTGGTTTGCTTATTTCCCACCCATGCCATAGTCATCATTGGTGCTGTGCTTCACATATTTTCCACACATGCCGTGGTCATTATTGGTGCTGTGGTTTGCTTATTTCCCACCCATACCGTGGTCATCATTGGTGCTGTGGTTTGCTTAATTTCCACCCATGCCGTGGTCATCATTGGTGCTGTGGTTTGCTTATTTCCCACTCATACCGTGGTCGTCATTGGTGCTGTGGTTAGCATGTTTCCCACCCATACCATGGTCATCATTGGTGCTGTGGTTAGCGTATTTCCCACCCATGCCGTGGTCATCATTGGTGCTGTGGTTAGCTTATTTCTCACCCTTACCGTGGTCATCAATGGTGCTGTGGTTTGCTTATTTCCCACCCTTACCGTGGTCATCATTGGTGCTATGGTTAGCGTGTTTCCCACCCATGCCGTGGTCATCATTGGTGCTGTGGTTTGCTTATTTCCCACCCTTACCGTGGTCACCATTGGTGCTATGGTTGGCATGTTTCCCACCCATGCCGTGGTCATCATTGGTGCTGTGGTTTGCATGTTTCCCACCCATATCGTGGCCATGCATGTCAAGCTTTTGTCAGAGTATAATGAAAGAAACTACTGTGATCTTGTCTTGTGAGAGCTGTAGCAAGTGTTAAAGTGTAATACAGTAAGTTTGTTCCAACACATCCTGCAACAGTCACTTATAACATTGATAAGAACAGAGTAGAATTTTGGAACTTCAGACAATGATGAAAGTCATAATACACAGACATAGATAAAAAGACATTTCTTATCTTTGATCCCTCCCACACATATCTTTTGTTGGAACACGAACCTCTGCAACCAAACACATTATGTTTGCTATTCCACAAATGATAAATAACTTAGTCCCTTGTAACACAGATATGAATGTTTAAGTTCAGAAATTTGTGATCTTTATAACTTTATGAAAGTTGGAGGGTACTTAAGCTTTTATGAGTTTGCCATTACCCCATGAACTTGTAGTCTTCTTTTCTAATTGTGGTAAAGGTATACCTGCTTTTGCCAGGACAACCAAAGAAAAGGACATACCCCTCCCATCATTTAAAAAGGGCCCCTATGCAGATATGAAAAGTGTCCTTCCAAATATTGAATTTAAAGGAAATGACTTAATTTCTATATACCTAATCTTTTTAACAAATGCCTTTAGAACAAACAAATCGTGAAAATGATGCCTGCTTCAAATGCTCTCTTTCTCCACTCATTACCTTAAAATATCATCATACTTTCTGCACCTATAAAAGCTTTCACTTCTGCCTACCCCCTTTTTCTTTCTGTTTAAATGTTGTAACAGCACTTTCAAATTCAGCCATTCATAGGAGCCCCCACCTACTTCTGTTTGTAACAACAAGGGGGTATTGGCAGCATTTGCTAGATCGCTTTCTCCGAAAAATGTTGTATGCGCGACATTTACTCTCTAGACCTTTGCCTCCTCCCCATCTCTTGCCCCCACATTCAAATCCTGGTGCTACCCCTGAGAGCATCTAGCTTGTGAGATCATAAAAGGAGGTCACGTTTGTTCCACAAATACAACCAACTGCAAGCTCACTTAAAATGAACACTTTGTAAAGCTTTCAATTGTGAGCTTAGGTCAAACTCAGGTCAAGCTTAAAGCAGGCTGGACATTCCTGAGATACTAACCTTTTGGTCCAAAGTTCTTCTGATAACATCTCTTGCAGTAGGGCTTGCCACCATTCTAAAAGAGAAGGATAAAAACATGTTTGAAATGAAACATGGTCAATCTTGTATCAAAGACATCAACTTAAGACAAAACTTGATCCCAGCATTTAGAATATGTCAGAATGCTTCCTTTAACTGATGGAAAGTAATAGGACACACATCAAATACTTACTTTATTGACAACTAACAATCGTCAAACCATTCAGTTTGTTTTTTACAATCAAATGAATGGGGAAATTCTCACTTGAGCAATACATTTGTTTCAACCAATCATACCATTCCATATGAGAATTGTTTAATGTATTCATTATAATCTACAGTAGGTCAATATGTTTTTAATTTTCTTCTTATTAGTATTATTAAGATAAAATACTGCAAAATGCAATAGGCCTACTTATAAAAATACAATGTCTTCAATATTTGCACGCCTTTGATGTAATTGAGGGTGTGGTGGGAATTCAAGTTCAAAAACGTTTATCACAACAAATGCTAAGTCAATTCGCTTGGCCCTCTAGATCTATAGCACAACAAATATACCACTTGAATCTCCATAGTAACACTTTGAACTTTTGAGTTTAGACATGGGTAATCGTCATACAATCATAAAAATGTTTTATGACTGGCCTAATCTCATCACTGACAAAATCCATAACTCTTATTAAACAAAATAATGATAATCTTTTGTTGTCTATTTTTGTAATATCTGGCTCATTAAGTGCAAATATGAGTTCCTATACAGGTTACAGGCAAGCCCTCGACAAAAACTGTAATACTTTTGTTGACGAAATATACAGTATTGCTTATGATTTTGACTGCTTTCAAAATACTTTTGAATTTTGACCAAAAATATCAATAAAATTGGCTAAAAATATACTCCTTCATTCCCCCTAGCTAATTCTACAACAGCCCAGAATGACAATATAAATTGAATGAGATTATAATTATAACTATTAAACCAACAGATAAAAAATCGTTTTAAAAGAAATGAAATGTTTCTGATTGAAAACAAGAGTTAAAACTTGCGAACTATGACAATCGTCAGGCATCTAAAAGACACAGCATGCAAAGTATTGCAATGGCCAGGCATAAAGACAGCATGCAAAGTATGACAATTAGTCAGGCATAAAGACACAGCATGCAAAGTATGACAATAGTCAGGCATAAAGACACAGCATGCAAAGTATGACAATTAGTCAGGCATAAAGACACAGCATGCAAAGTATGACAATGGGCAGGCATAAAGTCACAGCATACAAAGTATAACAATTAGTCAGGCATAAAGACACAGCATGCAAAGTATGACAATTAGTCCGGCATAAAGATACAGAATGCAAAGTATGACAATGGGCAGGCATAAAGACATAGCATACAAAGTATGACAATCGTCAGGCATAAAGACACAGCATGCAAAGTATAACAATGGTCAGGCATAAAGACACAGCATGCAAAGTATGACAATTAGTCAGGCATAAAGACATCATGGTTTGGTAGAGTACAGTGTTTACCCAAAAGTTGTGTATCTTTCTGTTAAAGAGCAATCAAATCAGTATATTTGTTTCATATGCAATGATCTACAGAAAAGAACATGCTTGACCTATGGCACACAAAAGCTTCACATAGAAAAGAACATGCTTGACCCATGGCACACAAAAGCTTCACATATAAAAGAACATGCTTGGCCCATGGCACACAAAAGCTTCACATTTTCCACAAAAACAAACATGAACTAACATTTTTGGGATCATGATTTCATTTTTTTTAAATCATAATTTACTTTTTCTGATTTTCCAAATATAATACAACTTTCTTGAAATTGAATACATATTACAATTAATATACTGATTACCGTATTACAATTAATATACTGATTATCATATTTTTTTACAATTATTCAAATTAACAATAGTTTTTAGAATTTCCCACCACAGGGATGGAAAATTATTTAAAAAAGTCACTCTCCAAACTTGGCAAGGCTTAATTAAGAGTGGCAAGTACCACAGTATATCATAATATTTCTACTTGTCACAATTATTGTTTGCTTGCCTATGCCAAGCAGGCGAGTGGTTTTTCCAACCCTGCAGAAAAATTGCTCCAGTTAACCCCATATTAATAGGAAAATTAATATGCAGCAAGATCTGTGACATGCAAATCACGAATAGACGAATATAGTAACCAGGGTTCTGTATGAAAATTTCCAGAAAATTAACTCAAATAACGCACCTGGCCGAAATAAACGGTCTATAATGTACTAATCGTATACTGGGGGAATCTTACCAACCAATCAAATACTGGGGGATTCTTGACTGTCTACACAATTTACACTGGGTATTGTATGGGAGCAAGTGTATGAAAAATTTATTTCAAACGCTCATCATGCATGCGTTATACATGGACGTAATATGCGCACACATTGTTTATTCATGCGTTATACATGAACGTAATATGCGTACACAGTGTTCATTCATGTGTTATACATGAATGTAATCTGCATACACTTTGTTGCTTACAACTTTTCCTCTACCAACTGCAGCTGATTGGCTGGGTATAAAGAGAAAATTTCACCGGCAGTTGATTGGTCGAAGTATTGTTAAGTAATCATGTTTGGCTAAAATTGGTTTGAAAAGGTCTATAGGACAATAGTACTTTACCTCACTGTGTTCCCCCGGGCTCATGACCCTCTTACATGTGTCATCGGAGCACCTGAAGCAGGCTTTGTGCCAGTCCTTCCCCATGGCAGTCTTCTTTTCAGCTGCAGAAATGAAAAAGATGACAAATAATTTCAAATAAAATTTCTCAGTATTATACCATTAAGCATGAAAAGAATGAAAACACATATTTCAAATGATTGTAGCCATCCAATCTGAGAGACTACCCCCCCCCTCCCCCTTCCCACACACATAAATCCTGCTACCGGTCAGACGCACAAAATCCTCAACCACCTTGTAAAATTTGACCTTCATTAACTTTGCCATTAGCTTTTAAGTATATTTGCCGTAAGCTCTTATAAAGTCATTGTAACTTTACTTTAACTTAACCAGCTTATACCCGGTTAAAGAAACTCTTTATAGCCTCAAACAAGGTCGTGATATTTCTTCGCAAAAAGGTGGAGGCCGGGTTGGAGGGGGGGGGGGGGGAACGTGGAGCTATACTTATCCTCCACAATGTAGAAGGGGACTGTGTTTTTCACAACCTTATGTATTAAGGGACATGTCTTTCCCCCTCCCTGAAATTATGATCCTGGCTTCAAACATTTTTTTTTCTTTCTGTGAGCTAGTAAAGGTTACAATTGGGAGTTTATTTCTATGGTACAACTTCATAAGGCTCCAATTGTAGGTTTCTCCATTTGTAGGCTTCTCCCATTGTAGGCTTCTCCAATTGTAGGCTTCTCCCATTGCAGGCTTCTCCAATTGTAGGCTTCTCCCATTGTAGGCTTCTCCAATTGTAAGCTTCTCCAATTGTAGGCTTCTCCAATTGTAGGCTTCTCCAATTGTAGGCTTCTTCAATTGTAGGCTTCTCCAATTGTAGGCTTCTCCAATGTAGGCTTCTCCAATTGTAGGCTGTTCCAATTGTAGGCTTCTCCAATTGTAGGCTGTTCTAATTGTAGGCCTCTCCAATTGTAGGCTTCTCCAATTGTAGGCTTCTCCAATTGTAGGCTTCTCCAATTGTAGGCTTCTCCAATTGTAGGCTTCTCCAATTGTAGGCTTCTCCAATTGTAGGCTGTTCCAATTGTAGGCTTCTCCCATTGTAGGCTTCTCCAATTGTAGGCTTCTCCCATTGCAGGCTTCTCCAATTGTAGGCTTCTCCCATTGTAGGCTTCTCCAATTGTAAGCTTCTCCAATTGTAGGCTTCTCCAATTGTAGGCTTCTCCAATTGTAGGCTTCTTCAATTGTAGGCTTCTCCAATTGTAGGCTTCTCCAATGTAGGCTTCTCCAATTGTAGGCTGTTCCAATTGTAGGCTTCTCCAATTGTAGGCTGTTCTAATTGTAGGCCTCTCCAATTGTAGGCTTCTCCAATTGTAGGCTTCTCCAATTGTAGGCTTCTCCAATTGTAGGCTTCTCCAATTGTAGGCTTCTCCAATTGTAGGCTTCTCCAATTGTCGGCTTCTCCAATTGTAGGCTTCTCCAATTGTAGGCTTCTCCAATTGTAGGCTGTTCCAATTGTAGGCCTCTCCAATTGTAGGCTTCTCCAATTGTAGGCTTCTCCAATTGTAGGCTTCTCCAATTGTAGGCTTCACCAATTGTAGGCTTCTCCAATTGTAGGCTTCTCCAATTGTAGGCTTCTCCAATTGTAGGCTTCTCCAATTGTAGGCTACTCCAATTGTAGGCTTCTCCAATCGTAGGCTTCTCCAATTGTAGGCTGTTCCAATTGTAGGCTTCTCCAATTGTAGGCTTCTCCAATTGTAGGCCTCTCCAATTGTAGGTTTCTCCAATTGTAGGCTTCTCCAATTGTAGACTTCTCCAATTGTAAGCTTCTCCAATTGTAGGTTTCTCCAATTGTAGGCTTGAGGCAACAATCATAAAATTGGCATCAAATCCAAACAAAATTAATAACATTTCAGTCATTTCACAATTTTTTGAACTTCAGGGATATTTCATGTAGTCAAAAGGTACAAACTAATTGTAATGTCATCAGTAATGCCATCTGCTATCTATCACATTCGCTTGTCAAAGTAAAGCTAACCAATTTCCAAACATCGAGTCATTTGCCTCCAATAAATCACTTTGATCTAGAAGATAACTAGAATTAAAAAATAGCTGAATTTCTATATCAGAAAACAAAACAAAAATTAAGTCAATTCATGATACATGAAGCATAGCCAATTTGCTTTTCCAAAAGTTTTGCAAATAGTAATTAATGAGCCAATTAAACCATCCAAGAGCTGCCTACTCGCTCAGTTTTTTGTCAAAGAAATTAAATAACTTAACAGCAAAAGTTCATCAACCAAAACTAAAGCATGTGATTTCTTATCAAAGAAGGGCCCAAAAGTCTGTTTTAGAGCCAAACACCTGATTTGGAGTCGGCAAAAGAATTGAAACTTGTAAATCATAATATATTCCAATTCCACTACATTTTCATTGCTTGATACTTTCTCATTACAGAGATCTAAGGTTTAAAAAATAGGCATATTTTGAATATTTTGCATGAAATTGGAGCGAACTCTATTACTGTGTATACACATGTAGAGTAACTCTATTAATAAAGGATTAGTTCAGTGGTCAAGCATGTCCATCGTATATGAAAGAGGACTTCACAAGAAACAAAATGGTGAAGAAAGCATTGCAAAATCTTATTCCGTTAAGGGGTTATTTAAGTTTAAAGTTTGGTATCATTTCTGTAGAAACGACTGAAATCAGACTAGTTGTGATGTCATGGCTTCAGAATCCTTTAACTTTTTATGTATTCTCATTACATTTTGTCCTGCAATTTTGTGGCCTAAAAACCATGGGATATGTCAAAAAATATAAAAAAACTGAATCTAGGAAGGGTATTTATAATATATCACCTTAAGACACCTGTAGAAAGTTTGAGAGAAATTGATTTAAATAGTGATTTTTTTTTTTATAACTTTCTTTAAAATACATACAGATTCTGAGTAATCTGGGGCTGTGACATCACAACTAGTCTGATTTCAGTCATTTCTACTCATATGATACCTAACTTTAAATTTGAATATCTTCTTAACGGTATAAGATTCTTAAATGCTTTCTTCACCATTTTGTTTTTTTTGTAAAGTCCTCTTTCATATAAGATGGACATGCTTTACCACTGAACTAATCCTTT
The DNA here is from genome assembly GCA_020152595.1 of Chiridota heheva. Classification (NCBI taxonomy): domain Eukaryota; kingdom Metazoa; phylum Echinodermata; class Holothuroidea; order Apodida; family Chiridotidae; genus Chiridota; species Chiridota heheva. The sequence goes on from JAIGNY010001363.1 coordinate 1,607,671, forward strand.
AACGGAATAAGATTTTTGAATGCTTTCGCCACCATTTTGTTTCTTGTGAAGTCCTCTTTCATATACTGTAAGATAGACTTGCTTGACCACTGAACTAATTCTTTAACGGAATAATATTTTTGAATGAACTCTTCACCATTTTGTTTCTTGTAAAGTCCTCTTTCATATAAGATGGACTTGCTTGACCACTGAACTAATCCTTTAACGGAATAAGATTTTTGAATGAATTTTTCACCATTTTGTTGCTTTTGAAGCCCTTTTTCTTTTATATAAGATGGACATGCTTGACCACTGAACTAATCCTTTAGGTACTTACCATACACTATGTACCAAGTCTAGGGTTACGTGACCCAACAGTGAGGATGGTGTTCTGAGAGAATTTATTTGGATTTTCACAAACGGGATTCTTGTTTCGTGCCCTAATTTTTCCTCTTTTGTTGATTACAGATGCACAAATAAAAACATAACTTTTAGTGTCAGGATTTAGTAGAAATTCAAGGGCGGATCCAGGGATGGGGGAGGATCCTGGATCCACCATTGAAAAGAGGGGATTCGCCCTTGAATAGTCGAATCTGTCCCTTGACAGTTGTGATTAACTTATATAAAAAAAATTGCTAATTTCGTCATGTACACCCCTCCCCCTTCCCATTGGAAATCATGTTTTCCGCCTTGGAATTGTTGATATTCAGTACCATTGTACGCAATAGTAGTGGATTATTCTAGGTATGGAAAAGTTAAGTGCTCCAGTTTAACTGCTCATTATAGCATCAAACGAGCTACTTGTGTTCTCCAAGCAGTTCCATCTGAGACTCGTTTCAAAAAATTACTTTGTTAAGGCTGCTCCTTGCAGTTATTTCAAAATGATTTTTTTTTTCCCTCTAAAAGGGTTAGTTACAATAAAGCCAATTTGTCACATTTCTATCAATTGAGATGTACCTCTCTGCTTATGTCACAAGTCAGCTGTACAAAGTCTTCAAGTCATTATAAAAATGCAGGTTATTACGAATTTCTATCCCTTTCTCCCTCACTCATGAAGCAAAACCAGACAGTAGACACTGACTCATCCAGTGCTGCAATCTTAGCTTAATGATTAAGACACCTGTGTGTGGGCCTGCTACAAACAAGGTTTTCATTTATACAGCAAGGATTTCTACTGAGAGGAGGTATGGAGCGCATTGGTGTCTGAATCGATGTTTTAAATCAGTGGTTTTTTCAACAGGCTCCCATTTTAATTGTCGGTTGTAACCATCGAACATAATCATCGACCGTATTAACCATCGATTGAGCATCATGGCCGATGGTTGTGACGATGGTTGTGGCGATGGCTGTGATGATGGTTGTGATGCTGGTTAGGATGATGGCTGTGATGGATGGTTTTGATGCTGGTTGTGATGCTGGTTGTGATGGATGGCTGTGATGATAGTTGTGGTGATGGTTGTGATGAGGGGAAGGAGAGGAAGGGAAGGGGGGGGAAGGGGAGGGGAAGGGGGGAGGAGGGGAAGGGAGGGGAAGGGGTGGGAGGGGAAGGGGAGGGGAAGGGGTGGGGGGGGGAGGGGAAGGGGTGGGGGAGGGGGGGGATGGGGGAAGGGAGGGAAGGGGGAGGGGAAGGGGGGGAAGGGGATGGGGAAGGAGGGGGAAGGAGGGGGGGGAGGGGAGGGAGGGGGAAGGAGGGGAAGGGGAGGGGAGGGGGGGGGAGGAGGGGAAGGGGAGGGGGGGAGGAAGAAGGGAGGGAAAGAGAAAAGGAAAGGGAAGGAGAAGGGGGGAATGGGAGGGAATGGGAGAGGAAGGTGAAAAGGAGGAGATGGGAGGGAAAGGGGGGGAAGGGGAAGGGGATAGAAAGGGGGGGGGGGAAGAGAAGGGGAAGGGAGAGGGGAAGGGGAGAGGAGGGGGAAGGGGGAGGAGGAGGGGAGGGGAGGGAGGAGGGAAGGGGAGGGGAGGGGGAGAGGAGGGGGAGGGTTGGGGAAAAGGGGGAGGGTTGGGGAAGAGGAGGGGAAGGGGAGGGCAAGAGGAGGGGAAGGGGAGGGCAAGAGGAGGGGAAGGGGAGGGCAAGAGGAGGGTAAGGGGAGGGCAAGAGGAGGGCAAGGGGAGGGGAGTACCTTTACAACTGAAACAATAGGTATACATGAACAGTGTGCAAGCCCACCAAAAGTCTCTACCTTTAATATGTTGTATACACATACACACTAAGTAAAACACTATGCAGCGCAGCATGTATCATTTCATCAGCCTCTGCTAATAAACCTTGCAAGCAATTAACTCTTAATTGATTTTACACTTTAATAGCCCCATTAGTCACATAATCACTGTTAAAAGATTTTGCTACAGAATAAATAGCAACATGGCTCATGGTGTAGTATGTGTTTTAAAGTTCTTCTAGGGAGCACATAGCAACAGGGATTATGCCTGCTTAAATGACTGTGCAATATTACAAGATGAAATATCTCACAATTTCAAATGATTAATCACGTTCTGATATAATGGCTTCATGAAATGAAGTTACAAGTTTATGTAGTTAATACACTAACATCACAAAGCGAGCCTCTTCTTACTAAGCCCAGTACAGTACTTTATGTCTACAAAAACACACCGGTGAAACCAATAGCAGTTTAAACACCTCAATTTGATGGATATCATAAAAAGAAAAATGAAAAACAAAGCAACAACAAATACAACTCATTTGTCATAAATATTTAAACATCCAATTGGAAAAAACAAAGACCCCAAAATACAGTTTTGCCAGATTTGAATTAGAATGCTTGAAATTCACAACGACTAGATGACTAGAAAATAGACACAAAACAAAATGATTCAGATTAAAAAACAAATCCACTTTTATGGTCAGCCATCATGATTTATTACGAACTTTCACTTTGGGACTCATTCCTATTTTCATCCAAAAAGTATTCAGCCTGTTTCCATGGTTTTGCTAGAGTTTGAAATCAACATCTGCTGTCTGGGAATTGTACTATTTTTACCTATTTGCATGTGCATTGTCTTTGTCTGTCGAGACAACCATTCTTTAAGTATTATTGCTTTGCAACTTTGCTGTATTTTCAAGACTCTCTGTTAGAAAATCAATGAATAAATTTTGTAAGTAATGCATTTAAATTCCAGATTTTCTAAACTTTAATACATTTTCACTTGAAACAAAGTAGAATAATTAGTTAGTCAATAGTGGTTTTGATAGGTCAGCAAAAGCTACAACAATTTCAAAAAAATTCAGAAATGCCGGGCACTATCTACTAAAATCATCATATTAGGTGCAAAAAATTTCATGAGAATCGGTAAAATATTGACCAGTTGACAGTGTTTTTCTATCTCAGGCATCAATTTGCATTTTTATGCAAATTTTGCGATGTATTACAGGGCTACATGTATATTTGTATTTTCTTTGTAATTCTTTGAAGTGATGCTGGCAGCAAATTACCCCCCCCCCAAAAAAATTTGAGTCTTTGCCATGCCCCCAATAAAACTTTCGCTGGAAAATACTTTATAAGCATTTACAGTAACTAACAATTAGGAAAGAATTTTTTTTTGATTACAATTTTTTTTTCAATATTATAAATTACATCAAGATTTTCAGCCTCTCCAGTCCGTCAGTCAACTTCACAAATTATGCACATATTAAAAACTGATCAAACTTTGATCAGCCAGAACTAAAAGAAAGGTGCTTTTTCAAAAACTGATTTGAGCACTCATATTTCAATACAATTTCAACCAATATAGAAAATGCTTTAAAGGATTATTCCCATAGATTTTCATTCTTTTCACAAATTTATAGAGAAATTTTTTAGAAACAAAGGTATGAAAAAAACTATTGGTAATATCTTATTCCGTTTAGAAGTTACAAAATTTTAAAGTTTTTTTTAATTTGGACAAAAGTGACTAATTGGCACATCTGTGATGTCATAGAGACAATTTCAACAAAATGTCTTTTGTATTTCTTTTAAAATGATTTGGATTTTTCTCTCATTGTAAATGTGATGTACACCAAGTTAAAAATAAAATGTTTTCTTGTAAATTATATATTCCACTCTATCTCTATAATGAACCGAAAATACTGTTCGATAATGTAAAAAAGTGTGATTAAATTCATAAGATACATATATAATTGTGCTGAATTTACCTTGATGACATCATCAAGCTGGAGGACATATACTGTACCAAGTGATTTCAAGAACATTTTTCTAATATTTAAATTGTTATAACTTCTAAACAGAATAAGATATTAACATAGTTTTTCACCACTTTGTTTGTACAAATTTTCTCTATCATAAATGAAAAAATTAAAATCCATGGGAATATTCCTTTAAGTCCAGAGATCTTCAACCTAGTTACTGTAGTAAGGATACCTACTATTAATTCATATTCTTGTACTGTAGCTCAATAACATCATCTGCTTAATTCATTACTTGTGAATCACCCATAGTACAAGAATACTATTATACTCTATTCCCATTGTGCTATGGATATATTGATCAAACACAAATAAATAAATAAATGAACTACTTATCTTTTTTATTAAAAAAACAGGTGTGTGAAATAATCCCTGACCTTAATATTTTGTATTGTTCACAACATTGGGCTTTTAATGCACGCAATATTGTGTTAATTTGAAGTACAAAGCAGGAAGGGTTAGGAGTGCAGGGCAATGCAACAAACAGCAAGGGAGCTGTTATATGGAGCGTACTATGACAATCGACTAAAACCATAGGCTAAGGAGCCCACATTTATTTGTTTCATCAACACTTCCCTGGTAGAATCCTGTAGAGTCTTTCCTGCACCTCATAGGAAATTTCACCTCACGTGTCATGTTTACCCAGGACATAATGGGTTCATGGTCTTTCATGGGATGAAACCATTTTCTGAGCCCAACATATGGAAACATTGGCATGTCATGGGGTGACAAATACCAGCTTCCTGTTCTGACCAGGGATTTGTTATTGTACCAACACCAACTCCCTGTTCTGACGGTTCTGCCCCATTTTATAACCCTCTTCTACTTCCATGCATGGAGCTTGAAAACTTCAATATTGTTTTTGACTGATGTTTGTTTGCTTGATGAAGGCTTAATAGCACCGCAACAGCCAGGGTCTAATTGTGCCTGAGGTTAGATCATTCCAGAGGTAGAAAGAGAAGAAAATAGAAGGATTCTGAGAACATTATGGAGACTAAAAGCTAGGGAGCTGAGATCGAGAGAGGAAATGCATGGGTGCTAAAAAAAGCAAAAGTATGTAGAGGGGGTGGGAGGGGACCAAATATGGTTGTGGAGGGAGGCACGATGAAGGAAGGAGATAATTTTATCTGGAGGGTTTTTCTGGAAGAGCTCAGCTATGGTGAGGGGTGAGGGAAGCTCTGGGAAGGTTGTACAGGGGCAGTCAAGGAGGATGTGGTGGACTGTGAGGGAGCAATGGCAATTGTTGCAGAGGGGTGGGGAGTAGCCAGAAAGGAGATGGGAGTGAGTGAGGTGGGTGTGACCTATTCTAAGGTGGGTAATGTGGACGTTGTCCATACGGGAGAGGTTGTGGATGGTGGGTTTGATTGGAATGGTGGGCTGGATGACGTGGAGTTTGTTATCAATTTGGGAGTCCCATGAGGTTTGCCAGCAGTCACGAACAAGGGAAGTCTTAAGCGGTTTGATGTCAGAAAGGATTTTGGGAATGGGGTAGGGGAGGTTGAGGGCAAGCTTAGTGGCTGCATCAACCCTGTCATTGCCAGGGATGCCAACATGGCTGGGTATCCATATACAAGAATACTTTTCCTGCAGAGGAAGGAGGCGGGGCGAAGAAGTTTACGGAGGAGGTGGTGGGATTATCCCATTTAAGATTGAGTAAAAAAGGACAGCCTTAGAGTCGGAGATGATGGCAAAGTGGCTGAGCGGGGAGTACTCAATAATGGAGGGGGGGGAGGAAGGGGGTATCGCAACGGGAGGGTCAAAGTTTAATAATTTTTTAATTTATTGAAAAAATGTGATGTATGAAGAGAAAATGCCCCAAAATGCTTTGTTTTTTTCTTCATATTTCTTCCCTTCATTTCAGACCTTGAAAATGTTCAAAATGTCTTCTCCAGCTTGATATTGGTTCTGGTTTGGTAAAGATCAAATCCTCTTCATTAGAAATATCTTTGCTTTTTCTAAGAGAAATGGCAGAGGATTAAAAAACAATGGACTTTACATGTCCTGTTCCTACATCACATGAAAAACACAAAAATTTGCATATCTGCACACAAATTTGCATATTTGCACAAAATTCTTCAAAAAGCTGCAAAATGGCCAATTTGTAACTGATTTTAATAAAATATTTTGCTTTCTTCATGTTTTTTAGGGAATTTCAAATCATTTTAGCTAATGTTGCCTCTACAGTACCTGTCTTTATACTTTTAATTTCCCCTTTCATAAAAACAAACTTGTTTGACAATGACCTACTAACTCTACCATAGGGTAGAGATTGTTTATCCTTATAGGAACTAATCCCTGCCATTCAGCTGTCATACTTGGACAGCTCCCTCTTAAAGGATTAGTGCAGTGCTCACTAGCAAGTTCATCTCATATGAAAGAGGACTTCAATTTATAAATATTCATACCACCTGGTTATCAAAGGCCGTGGACATTGATGATGTTAAGAGGACTTAGCATTGTTACTATCATTATAAATTGTGTGTTCACATCATCATAAATATTACTAGATTAAGTTTGACTAGTTTTCTGACATATTCCATGGTTTTTAAGCCTCAAAATCACAGGACAAAATATGATAGAATACATACCAAATTTGAGGAATCTGAGGCTATAACATCACAACTAGTCTGATTTCAGTCATTTCTTCACAATAGATACCAAACTTTAAACTTAGATATCTCTTTAAAAAAATGATAATTTTTAATGCTTTCTTCAGTATTTTGTTTCTGTTGAAGTTCTCATTCATATAAGATTAACTTGCTTGACCACTGAACTAATCCTTTAATATCTTTTTAATGGAATAAGATTTTTAAAATATTTTGTTTCTTTTGAAGTTCTTGTTCATATAAGATGGACTTGCTTAACCACTAAACTAATCCTTTAATATCTCTTTAAAGAAATAAGATTTTTGAATGCTTTCTTCACTATTATTTCTTTGAAGTCCTCTTTTGTATAAAATAGACTTGATTGACCACTGAACTAATCCTTTAATATCTCCTTAACCGAATAAGATTTTTGAATGCTTTTTTTACTATTTTGTTTTTTTTGAAGTTCTCGTTCATATAAGATAGACTTGCTTGACCCCTGACCTAATCCTTAAAGAGAGCATAACTAGGAATTCCTCCAATCTCAGCAACCTGTCCCAAGCCTCCTCAATATGGCTGATTAAATTTCTAGGATTTGACATATATGAAGGAATTCCTGGGCCTTGACCCTCTATTGAAATTTTGTGCTTTATATTCAGCTGGTAATTACTTCTGGCACATTTTTCCCACTACGTAAATTATTAACCCTTGTTGGACCATGCCTGGAAACTTAAGGGACCTTTACTCAATATTAGTCAGACAAGGATTAATAGTAATCCATTGTCGGACCATGCTCAGAAAGGGACAGGTCTGCGTTTCACTCAATTTAACACTGGATAATAGTAGCCCTTATTGGACCACACTTGTCAATGGGAGCTACGCTCAATTTCAATCCAATCAGGGAGCTGCCAGTTAGACCTCGTCCAAGAAGGGTTAAATGGGTGTACAGTCAAGTTTGACAAAATTCTTAGTAAAGGTACGCTGTGCTTTTTCAGATTGTGTCAGAAGATAAAATAAGAAATGGATTTTACTGTATTCAACCTGGGAATTGTTACTTTTAATTCATCTGAGGACATCACAAATGTGTACCTTTTCTTGAATAAGGTCACTTAAGAAACCATTTCAGAAACTGTTTAAGCAACCATTAAGAAACCATTTGAAAAACCATTAAGAAATCATTTAAGAAACCATTCAGAAAGCATTAACAAACAATTAAAGAAACCATTAAGAAACCATTTAAGAAACCATTCAGAAACCATTACGAAACAATTTAAGAAACCATCAAGAAACCATTAAGAAACCATTTAAAAAACTATTCCGAAACCATTAAGAAACCATTTAAGAAACCATTTAAGAAACCATTAAGAAACCATTTAAGAAAGCATTCAGAAACCATTAGGAAACCATTTAAGAAAGCATTTAGAAACCATTTAAAAAACCTTTAAAAAATCTTTTAGAAACCACTTTTACAATTTATTTACTGATTTTGATCAATTTTTCTTATTTTCAAACAGGATAGCTGTAACTTTTAGATTTTGTATTACTATTATTAATCAGAAATTTATATAGCACCTTCATCAATAAAAAAATACAAAGTAAAATATAAAAACTCATACAAAAGTAAAGAAACATACATAGTTTAAAATGTAAAGAAATATACAAAAAGTACATTAAAAACACAATCAATCAATAAAATGCAGATTTAAAAAAGAAAGTTTTTACAAGTTTCTTAAAGTTATTTGGACTACTGGCATATCAGCTTCCATAGGCAAAGTATTGAGATTTTGGTGCAAACACACTCAGTCTTTTCATGGTATTAGAGTCCTATTTTCACTTGAAGTTCTTACCCAGAAAGATTAATCTTTATTTACTAAGAAACAGTATATAATAACAGGAAGCTATTGTAATGCTGCTTTGAATATCATTAAAAAATGATATACTATATCATAGACAGGGACAGCCTACCCAGTAACCACAAAATCTGCCTAACAGACCTGAAAACTGATGTAAAGGAAACTATCAATATTTCTCTATTTCCTCTCTCGGTTTTCATTCAATTATTCTTCAAACAATTTTTTGTTTCATCGGTTTGCAGTGTTTCTACTAAAGGATTTTGCTGGGATTCTGGCACAACATAAAAAGACAAGTATTACACAGATGTATGTCAAGCAGGCACGTAGTAGGGGGGGTGGGGGGAGGGGGGGCAACCTCTATCAAAAATAATTTCCACTTGAGTATATAAAGTGGAAAAACTCAGAAGCATAACCGTTACAATTATTCATAAAAACGTCCCCCCCTTCAAAAAAATAAAATAAGCAAAGTGGGGAGTCACGGCTTCCATGGCTCCCCCCTCCCATCAGCTACGTGCCTGATATCAAAGGATGAACTTGAGATCTTCAACTCAAAGTGCGAACAATTAGTGTCCTATTCTGTTTTATTTATAGCTTCCCTACATCACTAAAACAGTTGTACTGTAAGTATATTTAGGTCAGTAAAATGACCTTTCATTGAGGGACAGAGGGGTGTTAAAGAATAGCATCTGGAAACTAATGAATACTGTACCATTAAGCTTTCCTATTTCAAGTATAAAATTCTTAAGGTATATGAACAAAGGCGACAACAAAGAATCAACATCTTCCAAAATAAATGTTTGGCACATAATGTAAATTAGATGGCACAAATGAGGAGTTAGGAAGAGCAATGGTCACAAGCTTTGAAGTGAGGAAGAGTAGATGGACAAAATGATGACTGTGTAGTGAAGCTAACTTTAGATCAGATTTCACTGTTCCAACTTTTTTGCCAATATCAGGACAAATTCTTTTCTTAAAAATGGGCTTATTTACAACAACTTTATTACTATTATTATTATTATTATTATTATTATTATTATTATTATTATTATTATTATTATTATTATTATTATTATTACACATTTATAGAGCACTCGCTTCTACAAAACAGAAATGCAATCAGCGGTGATTTACAACCCTTAGAAAATTAACAAAAGTTAGATTCAATACAAATAAAAACAAAAAAAAAAAAAAAAATGTTTACATATATAACTTATTTGAAAGATTTATGAAAGAGATACCTCGTTAGTCTCTTTCTAAACAGTGTATACGTTTCTATATTCTTGATTTCAGTGGGGAGTACATTCTACTCTTTTTGACATGCAATTGAAAATGACGCTGTTTGATGATCTTAACGCATATCTAGTATCCTTATGTATGAAATATAAATTTAAAGGATTAGGTCAGAGGTCAAGCATGTCCATCTTATATGAGAGAGGACTTCAAAAGAAACAAAAAAAGTAAAGAAAGCATTCAAAAATCTTATTCCGTTAAGGAAATATCTAAGTTTAAAGTTTAGTATCATTTGTCTAGAAACGACTGAAATCAGACTAGTTGTGATGTCATAGCCTCATATTCCTCAAAGTCTTTATGTATTGTACTATATTTTGTTCTGTGATTTTGTAGCTTAAAAACCATGGGATATGTCAAAAAAGAGTAGAACTGAATCTAGTAAGGGTATTTATAATATACCACCTGAAGAAAGTTTGATGAAAAATAATTCAAAGTGAAAAAATGAATAAACTTTCTTTAAAATACATTAACAACTGTTAAAAATGTGAGGATGAGGACACCAACTTTCCATAGTAGACTTGCTACACCAGTCATTTCTACACAGATAAGACAGAGCTTTAAACTTGAATATCTCCTTAACAGAATAAGATTTTTGAATGCTTTCTTCACACTATTTTGTTTCTTTTAAAAACCTCTTTCATATCAGATGAACATGCTTGGCCAATGAACTAATCCTTTAAACATATATGTGAAAGCCTGGTTATGTACACACTTAAAACTGCTGCATAAAAGTCTAAACAATAACCTGGATTTGATTGGTAATCAATGAAGCTTCTTAAGGCATTTGGTGGCACTGTCATATTTTTCTTGTCAGTATTAGTTTTGCAGCAAACGTTTGCACACACTGTAGTTTAGCCAGATATGTTTTGGGTAACCCATATAATAGAATGCTACAGTAGTCTTGGTGGGATATTACTAAACAATGAACTAACTGTTCCATAGGTTAGTCAATGGCTTCTTAAAATCATTAAGCGATATAAATTAAACATAGCATTTTTGCACTTATCACTTATCAGTCTACCCACTGTGGTGTAGCGGTTATCAAACATGTCTACAGACCACGAGGCCCTGGGTTCAAGTCTGGGTGTACACACGCCAGTGCACCACAACTGGTTATCAAAGGCCGCGGACACAGACTTGGTTGTTGGTGTTATGTCTGTCCGTACGTCGTACCTGTGTTCTTGTTCGGGCTGTATTAAGCGTTTCGTGATAGCATTGTTACTATCATAACCGAATACGCAGGCGACGACCCCGTCATTGTAATTGTGTGTTCACTCGTCATTGTCCTCGTGCACTTATGATGTACATACAGTATTTGTGAAAAGGTAACTCATTATCATGTAATGTACATCTAATACAATGACTTTCAACAATATGCTCATTATTGATATTTATGTTGTTACACGCTTTTTTCTTTAGACATTGATAGCAAACTTAATATACTCGCTTTAGTCGATTTTGGTTCATCCAGTTTAATACAATTATTGAACACGCCTCTAAAGCTGACATGCAATTTACCTCGTCATTTGGATTAGTAATATAATACTCTTAATAAGAATGGTCGTCAGCGTATCCCATAATTGTGACTCTATTTTCATCATTGAGGAAAGTGGTGGCAATATAACCTTGTGGGGTGCTAGCATAGTATGCCCATGGAACCATGGTATGCCACAGGGCCTGCACAGCTTACTTGTGGTCAATATATGTGCAAATATGTATGTCAGTTATTGTGACCATGTACCTGATGTACCACCCAGGTGTGTAGAGGTTCTACACGTGCAAGAAGACTTGCATATGTGTGTGATTATGATTAATTATGCTGACAATTGCAGACAAAGTGGAAAAAGTTTTTCTTTCTAGAAAAATTTTTTTATGATAATCTTGTTTGACAACATGCACTTTTTTGAGCAGAAATCAAGTTATTGATCACTGATGCCACATGCTTGTGAAATGTTTGAAAAACCACTGTTCCTGCATTAGCACTGTTTTCGTAACAGCGGCAAACTGGACTTCTGGCTGACAAAAACAATGGAGATGCACTGTGGTGAAATTCAACGTGGAATGCGCCAAGAACAGCAGCAAGTGACAATTGGAATAGTGATGTAATTGAGGCCAATTATGTTTGCCAGGCACGCAGTGGGTAAGGTATACGGTAAGGTACATTTAGCATCAAGGAGCTTGTTTTTAATTCTATAGAATCCCATCTGAAAGTTCGTGGCAAGCTTTTTTTGTTTTGTACATGATCCTCTCTTACGGGAACTCAGCAAGACTCCTATACTGAGCATAGATGCCAAGCTATAGCCTGCATAGCAAATGCCAGTCTTATGCGACCAAGACAGAAGTGGATGAACACCGGGTTCTCACCCTACTCTTTTCAAGAAGTGTTCAGAGAACCAGGCAGGGTATGACTGTCCTACCATCAGGACCGATGGCTTAATGTCCCCTATGAAGCTCATGGCAAGCTTGCGGTAATCTTAGATGGACTCCATCGTTGAAAATACTAAAAACTCGAGCTGCATGCATTTCTAACCATTGTAGATTTCTTTTACTTAAAATCTCAATGTAAAACCACACAGATTTTAAGATTGTCATCACCAACTTTAAAGAGTTAAGCATACTATGCCAGATTTATTCGAGTGGGAAGCTGTCATGGCAAGCGTGGGGTAATCTTGGATGGACTCATCATTGAAAATACTAAAAACTCAAGCTGCATACATTTCTAAACATTGTAGATAATAACAAACTTCTCATTTGCAAACTCTCCTAATCTTAATGAGAGATTTCTACTTTTTAGTTAAAATCTTAATGTAAAACCACACAAATTTTTAGATTGTCATCAACAACTTTTTTACTATGCCAGATTTATCCGAGTGGGGAGCTGTCATGGCAAGCTTGCCGTAATCTTAGATGGACTCATCATTGAAAATACTAAAAACTCAAGCTGCATGCATTTCTAACCATTGTAGATAATAAAAAAACTTTTCATTTGCAAACTCTCCTAATCTCAACAAGAGATTTCTACTTTCTAGTTAAAATTTCAATGTAAAACCACACAGATTTCTGAATTGTCATCACCAACTTTAAGCAGTTAAGCATACAATGCCAAATTTATCCGAGTGGGGAGCTGTCATATGCTTGCTGCTCAAAGCAATTACCATTTTCAATTAAAAAGATCTATATTTCACAAGCGTCTAAACTCTACAGCTGTTTATAGTGATTTCCAATAAAAAAAAAAAAATTCTGCTGGGATTTTGTCACAATGGGTGTTTCAAATAAAATTCAGTAATGTGGCTAAATTTATGACAATGTAAATATTGGAATAATCAATGCACATCCTGATCATAAATTCTGTAATGGCAATTTCATGACTGAATTTAAAGGGAGAATGGGGTTTCTGGAGGGAGTTCCTTGGTCTGGGTGATGTGCGACCAGGAAAGCAGAAACTTAAAGAAATGACTCAATGAAACAACTGTCCATGTATATACCAATAAATGTGACTCGCTGGTTTATTGCAGTGTCTTCACTATATCAGAACTCAAATGAGATGAGAACTCAGAAATAAGGTAAGCTGCCCTTCAGTCATCCAAGTATAAAATATGACTAAGGGCTAAGCAAGGGTGTAGAAAGCTTTTAAAAAGTGGGTGGTACCTCTTGGGGGGGCACTTCCCCAAGTCATATGCATATGTCCGTCCTGTCTGTAGATAACAAAGTAAAGTAAAACGGGCACTTTATTTTTATAAAATGGCAATTTTCCAATGGGAACCCATTTCCCCGTACATAGGACTAACAAAATTGCCACTTTTCTACTATTGGGTCATTATTTAAGGGCATATTATTTTGAAAGGGGCATTTTTGTAATATTTATAAAAACAAAAGTATGTGCAAATTCCACCAGTTCTTGCACCATTAACAGTAATTGAAAGGCACTTTTCATTTTCAGAAGGGGCACTTTTTCATTTCGGAAAAGTGTAGGGAGGAGGAGGGGGTGGGGGGGAGGGGGAGGAATGACCTGAGTGTCCCTCGGTTCATACACTTATGTGATTAAGGGCTCAAATTAATCAGTCATAACTTAAAAAGTATACATGTTATTTTTGTTGTAGGGCCATTCCGCAGTCCGTCCCATACGACACAGACTGCAAAATGGCCCTGGCAGATCCCTAGAAGGCCCTAGGGATCCGCAGTCCACCCAGTACAACACAGACAGCAGAATGGCCATGGCAGATCCTGAGGAGGCCCTAGGTGTGTGCCAGGGCCATTCTGCAGTCTATCCCATATGACACACACTGCAGAAATTCTAAGGTGTAATCTTATTTTTCTTCTGTAACATTCAGTACTTCACTTGTGCAGTTCAATCATTCAAGAGCTCATTTGTTCTCTGTATACCTTGTTTTCCTTCTATTACTGTACTTACTGTGCAGTTCACCCATTCAAGAGCTCATTTGTTCTCTGTATACCTTGTTTTCCTTCTATTATACTGTGGCATTCAGTACTTCACTTGTGCAGTTCACCCATTCAAGAGCTCATTTGTTCTCTGTATACCTTATTTTGCTTCTATTATACTGTGGCATTCAGTACTTCACTTGTGCACTTTAACCATTCAAGAGCTCATTTGTTCTCTGTATACCTTATTTTCCTTCTATTATACTGTGGCATTCAGTACTTCACTTGTGCAGTTCAACCATTCAAGAGCTGGTTCTCTGTATACCTTGTTTTTCTTCTATTATACTGTGGCATTCAGTACTTCACTTCTGCAGTTCAACCATTCAAGAGCTGGTTCTCTGTATACCTTATTTTCCTTCTATTATACTGTGGCATTCAGTACTTCACTTGTGCAGTTCAACCATTCAAGAGCTGGTTCTCTGTATACCTTGTTTTTCTTCTATCATACTGTGGCAATCAGAACTTCACTTGTGCAGTTCAACCATTCAAGAGCTGGTTCTCTGTATACCTTGTTTTTCTTCTATCATACTGTAGCATTCAGTACCTCACTTGTGCAGTTCAACCATTCAAGAGCTCATTTGTTCTCTGTATACAGTACCTTGTTTCCTTCTATTATACTGTAACATTCAGTACTTCACTTGTGCAGTTCAACCATTCAAGAACTCATCTGTTCTCTGTATACCTTGTTTTCCTTTTATTATACTGTGGCATTCAGTACTTCACTTGTGCAGTTCAACCAATCAAGAGCTCATTTGTTCTCTATTGTTTTTATTTCAAATGTTCACAATAGCCTCAGAGAATCACAACTGTACTAAGATATCCCTGGTTGCTAAGTACTGGTGAACTATGAACTACCTAACAAATCTACTACATTGTATGTACAGAAGTACACAAATCATAATCATGCAGGAAACACAAAACACCAGGGATAAATACATATTTCATAGCCAAAGAATGTGGGTGTGTCTCCTTGGAGGATCTCATTTCCTGTGCAAAATGAAACAGGATGTGGTGATTGGAGATTGAACTGCACCTTTGCTTTTAAAGCTCAAGTTCAAACAGAGAGTTGCCAATAAAGATAGTGCTTAAAGGAATATTCCCATGCAACCTCATTTTTTTGTATCTGATAGAGAAAAATTTTAGAAACAGATTGGTAAATAATCAATGTTGATATCTCATTCCTAGAAGAAGTTATTGAAACTTTAAAGATTTTTTTTTGCCTGCATAAAAATGATTTTGTACTAGGTCTTAGTCATCATAATGATATCATCACAACACTTCCTATACTAATCTTTATTTATTTCTTTGAAAATTAATTACAAATTTTTCATTATTCAAATATAACTTACAAGAACAGATGGTAAAACATTATTGTAAATTTTATTCTACGCTATTCTTAATAACGTTTTAAGAAACAAATGTTCCCAATCATTTAGAAAATACTAAATCAATTTTCAAAGAAATACATAACGAATAGTATAGAAGTGCTGTGATGACTTAGACCCAGGCCAACAGTCTCTTTTACGTAGAAAAGAAAAATCTTTAAAATTCAATATCACCTTGTAGGAATAAGATATTAACTTGGTTTTTTCACCAATCTTTTCTTTTATTGTCCTCTATCAAATATGTTTAAATGAAATTCCACGGAAACATTCCTTTAAAGGCAGCTTGAATACACACCTCGGGATATTGATTGTTTACTGTTGAACAACTTGCTCAAAAATAATGGGTTAGTAAGGAGGCACACAAAAATTTCAGCACAAAATTTATCTGTTTGTTTAATTGTTTGATGAAGGCTTAATGGCACCACCACAGCAAGGGTCAAATTGTGCCTGAGGGTTAAATCATTCCAGAGGTATAAACAAAAGAAAATAGGGTCTGAGAGAAGTATGGGGACTAAGAGCCAAGAAGCTGGGATCAAAAGAGGAAGTGCAGGGTGTGAAAAAAGGGGTAAATGTAGGTAGAGGGGTGGGAGAAGATGACTAAATATTGTTGTAGAGGGAGGCATGATGAAGGAAAGAGATTATTTTTATGGTTTTTTTTCTTTTTTCTGGAAGAGCTTGGCTATGGAGTTGTGGGGAAGCTCTGGGAAGGTTGTACAGGGGGCAGCGAAGGAGGACGTGGTGGACTGTGAGGGAACAATGGCAATTGTAGCAGAGGGGTGGACCCAATGGAGGGAGCCAGGAAGGAGGTGGGAGTAAGTAATGTTGGTGTGACCCATTCTAAGGCAGGTAATGTGGACGTTGTCGATATGGGAAAGATTGTGGATGGTGGGTTTGGTCAGAATGGTGGGCTGGATGTCGTGGAGTTTGTTCTCAATTTGGGAGTCCCATGGCCCATACCTCTGGCACTAATGACAGTGGAGAGTGTTGAGAATGTAAGGGGTGACTGGGATTCTTCAGATAGCCGGCAGTGATATCTGGGAGGGGAGAGTTGATGTGACAAAAGTCAGGAAGTTGGTAATGGTAGGTGTTCTCAGCACCATCTCTCTTGAGGACAAGACAATGGGCCTCAGTGATGTGTTGGCTGGCAAGTTCCTCAACCAGATCTTCATTGGTCAAGTCGGCAAGGTCCCTGGTTCTGATGACGCCATTGCTGGAGTTCAGGGAACAGTGGGGAGTGACTGTTATGTTGATACCAGTATTAGCTAGGGTTTTGGTGATCAGGGGGTGGCTTGAGTGTACCTGGTGCAGTGCACCAGGAGATCGCCGGATCTGAGGGTAGAAACCTTGGGAGGATACTGACAAGGCAGTCAGCGCCTTGTGTATGAGAAGGGAGAAACTCTTTTAAAACTGTCTGGTTTTTGGTGGCCTAAATGATTACAATTTTGGGGACTGGGGCTGAGGAATGGTCAATGGAGGTAGCAGGTCACAAGGAGGGGAAAGAGAGCCAAGGTCAAGGCAGTAGCGTTCAAATGGTCATGTTGGAAAAAAAAAAAAACAAGGGCCGGGAGACCCGAGGCAACTACAAAAAAATGTTGTATAACTACTATACAACAACCACTGCACAAGTACTGAAATGGGCATATAGGCCTGGTTACAATGGGAGGAAAAATAAAAAGGAATGATCTTACTGAATTTAGTCACCCATCCACAAAGAAAAAATTCCGGAAAATGAAAAAAGTGTAAGAGTTTCAGTGAAAAAGTGCATGGTAGAGTATAATTAGAATGGAAAATTTAAGAGAACAGAAGAGAACAGATAGGAAATCACGTTGGACTCAACACGTTTAAGGAGTAGTGTGTATTTCAAACTTATCTGTATACCTTTTACAGTACACACTAAGACATTGACATATTGTTGTTTTCTGTACAGCGCATTTAAAAAAGGTTTTATAGTATTTGTGCTTTATAAGTAACCATTTACTACTACTACTACTACTACTACTACTATTACTACTACTACTACTACTACTACTACTACTACTACTACTACTACTACTACTACTACTACTACTACTACTACTACTACTACTACTACTACTACTACTACTACTACTAATAATATTTTAGTATTTTGGTACAGTAGCAACTATGTTGGGTTGGTAGAGTTGAACAAACATTTCTTCAAGGGGTGCAGTATGTGCATATTTCAAATTATTTAAAGTTAGTTAGCAGAGATGACAACATCTTTATTGAACAATTTTGAAATTTTATCACGCATAGCATAAGCATTCTTAATCAAATCAAAACTTGCATAGCTAACTGTTACAGTAAAGCTACACTGCTTAAATTTGTCCTTGTAGCTGACGAGTACAAGTCACACAAAATATCCCCTCTACTTTTTAGCAAAGTTCTGTGATGCTACACAATCAAAGCAGGGATAACAGTATCCCTGATCAAAACATCCAGATACTATTCCCAAATAGCACTGTACCACCATCATGGCACCTTGATCAAAACAAAGTCCTGAATGCTGAAAGACACTTCCAAATCAAATCAAATGGTAAAGGAGAAGATCATTTTCCTCCAGTTCCATCCTTCATTTTGTAAAATGAGCTTTTTGATGGCCTCTTCCCTTGATCTTGATAACCTCCACCTGTTGTCATGACAATCAGAGAAGGTAGGGCTATACCCAAACTGCTGTTCCAAAAATATTACACCAGGGAAAATGCAAGGCTTCTGACAAGCTTAGCGCAATCTGTGATTTGACACTTGACATGAGGGCAAAGTATACATTATTCCAATATTAAGTGAAAGGTGTCTTTTATTACATATCATCCCCAATTTTCAGTATATCATTATCATTGAGCCCAAAACACCAATGGATGAAACCTAGTTTGAAGGATTAGTTCAGGGGTCAAACAATTCCATCTTATGTGAAAGAAGAACTAAAAGGAAACAAAATAGTGAAAAAACCATTCAATTTTTTTTCTTCCGTTAAGGAGATATTCAAATTTAAAGTTTGGTATTATTTGTGTAAAAACGACTGAAATCAGACTAGTTGTGATGTCACTGCCTCAGATTCCTCAAAGTCTTTATGCAGTCTATCAATTTTATCAATCGATTGTGTGGCTTAAAAACCATTGAATTATGTTAGGAAAGCAGTAAAACTGAATCTTGGAAGGATAATAATAATTTAACTCTGAAGGAAGTTAGAGGGGAAAAAAATGAAATAGGAAAAAAGTTAAATATATTTTCTTCAAAATACATTAGTAATAAGCCAGTTTATGGTTACGAATGCGCATGCCTGGAACTGATTGTGGGATTAGGTCAAGTGGTAATAACAATGTACGTGGATCATATGTAAACTTCTATGTGTTAATTCTACCACAGGATGGCTTTGTGACATGCCATGTGGGACATAGAGATGGATGCCATATGGGACATATGGATGGATGCCATATGGGACACAGGGAGGGGTGCCATGTGGTACATTGGCTTGGATGGCATATGAGACATCTGAGTGGGATGTCATTTGGTACATCTTGAGAATATGCTGCCATGTGGGACATAGAAGATGGATGTCATGTGAAACAGGAGGATGGGACATGTTGGATGCCATGTGGGACAGAGGGAGGGATTCCATGTGGGACAGAGGGAGGGATTCCATGTGGGGCATAAGGACAAATGACATGTAGCACAAGGGTAAGGATGTCATGTCAGATAGAGATGGATGTCATGTGGGACATAGGGATGGATGCCATGTGGGACACAGGGAAGAATGCCGTGTTGTACCTAGGGTGTGATGGCATATGGGACATCAGAGTGGGATGCCATTTGGTACATCTTTAGGATTATATGCGATGGATGTGATGTGGAACATATTATGGTGGGACATGGTGAGTGATGTCATGTGGGACAAAGAGAAGGATTTCATGTGGTGCATAGGGAGGAATGACATGTGGCACATGGGTTGGGATACCATGTGGGGCATAGAGATGGATATCATGTGGGACATAGAGATGAATGTCATGTGGGACAGAGGTGGGATGATATGTGGGATATAGGGTGGGATGCCAGATGGGACATAGGGTGGGGTGGATAGTGGGATGTTTTTTTTACAATTGGACTTGTGATATGTGTGTCAATTTGAATCAGTTTGCGAGCCATGACGGTATTTATCGTTTTATTTTTAATTTAATACTGTTATATACATGTGGCAACCCATCCTATGTCCCACATGGCACCCCTCTTCATGTCACATACAGTGTCCCTCCCTTTGTCCCTTCTATGTCTAGCATGGCATTCGGTCCTCCTAGATTTCTAGATGCTCTATATGGTATCCATATCTATGCCCCACATGGTATCCCACCCTTTGTTTTACATGGTGTCCCTCGCTATGTGCCACATGGCATTCCTCTCTATGACCCACATGGCATATCCTTATATCCTACATGGCTTCATCCCTGTCTCAGATGTCATCCCCACACTATGTTCATATCTATGTCCCACATGGCATCCCACCAAGTTGTCCCACATGGCATCCCACCCAGTTGTCCCACATAATGTCCCTAATCGAAGGAACATCATTTTGAAAGCTCAAAACATACATGTAAGGCACCGAATCACTCAAATATCAAACAACAAAATTAATAGTGTTTTCAATGCGTGTCAGTGATGCTTATGGCAAGACATTCTCAATTAACCTCTTGACCTACATTGCGCAAAACACATTATCGTTACCATGAACTGGCTTATTGTTAAGAATGTGAGGATAAGGGCACCAACCTTCCAGACTTACTGCACCAGTCATTTATACAAAGACAAAGCTTTAAACTTGAATATCTATTTAACAGAATAAGATTTTTGAACGGTTTCTTCACCATTTTGTTTCTTTTAAAGTCTTCTTTCATATGAGACAAACTTTCTGGACCACTGAACTAATCCTTTAACTTATATAATATGATGACATGTAGAGCCGTGATTATTGGGGAGAATGGGAATAAGGAGAAAGGGGGACTGGCGGAAAAATATGGCACCATGTCCAACCCCACACCACACTTTGGGAAAGAGGAATATGGCCCTGATGTCATGAATTGAATATTCCAGCAGTTTAAAACAAGCAATTATTTTTTTGTGACATGCTATTTTGGTATCCATATTTTATATATTTCAAAAATTTAAAGCCAAGTCCTTTAAAAGCGAGTTTATATAAATGCTCAATTTATCAAGAAATATAACATCCAGCTGTCCATACATCTTTTAGTATCTTGTTTTATTACAGAGAACTTAAAAAGCAGATCTAAAAGGTGTGTGCAATGTCCATCTATTCTTCCATCCCACCATCCTCCAGTCTGCAAACACTTTTAATATTTTGAGTAAACCAATTAAGTATCTGCTAACAAAACAAGACTTGTGTTGTATTTAAGGATTTAAAAAAACATCAAAACATTCTGAAAAACAAATCCTTTTACAATTTGTTGATGAAGCAAATAACAAAGAGGCACCTTTTTAATGACATCTACAAACAGGGATAAGCTTGTTTAGAATTTAACAATGAGAGCAGGTTGGTACTTAAAGGGAGACAGGCTAGTATTTCAAGTTCAGCACATATTGTATTCTTTTTATGGAAGCTTTTAATGTTCTAACTCTTCTAAATAACCTCTGTAAAGAGCATGGATAGGATTAATTGGCAGTACAGCGTCATCACTTTTTGCTCACATCCATTTTGAATTTAAGTTCAGTTTTGCTGCCTTTATTTCTTTTAAATACATTTTACAATTTGATATTAAAAACTTAATTTGATGAGAGTCAAATATTGCATTTCAAAATGTTTTGACATAATCAGATTAAAAAGTGACTGGTACAGTGTACATTGTGATTTCAATATTGCAGTTCCAGAACAATCTGTATGTATTTCTTTGAGAATTAACTGCTTCTTTCTTAATTAAATGTTTTCTGTTTTTTTTAAGTTCAAATTCAGGGTCAAAATGGGTGACACCATTCACCAGAATACACCCACATCTGCAAAGTAAGACAGGTAATTGGGTAATAACTTAAATTCAATAGATTTGTTGGCTAATGGCACTTTACTTCAGGAAATGATTGATCAGAAGTAATAATTTACTATGAACACACACCTAAATTCATTATGTACAGTTTGTGTAATATTGTATTTCAAAACAAAATACAAGAGACTAAATCTTGAGCTTGAACTAAAAGTGGTCCTGCCATGCCTCCCCAAAAAATTAACCTGATATAGGTTTTTCAATAATCTGTCAAGAAATCCTAGAAATAAGTCCATTTTCAGGATGAAAAAAGGTTTCGGAAATTTATCATTTATTGCTTGCTTCGAAAAAAAATTGAAAGGGATTTGTGACCGCATATTAATTCGCAATGTCATAACAATTTGCTACGTCATTTCAGGGACTGCTGATCATAAATAATGCATGACACACATACTAACCACATACAAATACATGTACAGTAGCGTCTGATTGCAAACATTTTTCGGGCTGTTCTAATCTTAATTTGTCATTTTCAAGTTCAAGCTATGATGAAAATGATTTGAAAATGAAGAACATTCTCATAATAAAGGGGATGTCGTACCTTCTCAATTTGAACAGCTTGCTGATGAGAAAGAAGGATATCAGGTTCATAACCCTTACAAGGTGGTAGTTCTAAGCCTGCATAGTCGGCATGGAATTCTTAATGTTTCACAGGTAATATCTCATTAAACATAATCAAATCGAAGTGTTTGCAACAACATCTACCTCTGTTTTTTTTTTAATGTCTAATGGGAATATAATGTTTTATAAATCAATTTTCAAGTCTCGTTGCTTGACGTTTAGTCACTAGGCCTACGTGAACTGAATAGTTCATTTACACAATTCCGTTTGCATTTTTGCACTTGAATTGAAAGTTTTTGAAAAATTAAGAAAATTTTGTTAGTTTATTTTTAAGTTTTGATATGCTAAAAGGGACGGCTTGGCATATCCCATTTCAGGTTGAGTAAAGAAGAACAGCCTTTGAGTCGGAAAAATAAAATGGCAAAGTGGCTGAGCGAGAAGTACTCAATAAAGTTGAGGGCAAGGAGAATGGCCTTAGCCTCGGCTGAAAAGATGGATGAGTAGTCGGGAAGTCTGCTACTGAGGTGATGTCTTGGATGACGGCAGCAGCAGCTGTCTTGTTGTCCTCCTTGGACCCATCAGTATAGACGGAGGTGTAGTTTGAGAGTTGGTCTTTGATTTGGTTGTGGAGATTGATGAAGAGGTTAGGGTGGGTTTGAGTTTTGTGATGAGTGAAGAGGCCCAGGTGGACAGAAGGGATGGGATGGCCCAAGGAGGAAAAATGGGCTAGGAGAAGGTGCCAAGAGTGGCGGGGTTGATGCCGAGATAAAAGAGGTCTGATTTAATGCGTAAGCTGAAAGGAAGGGATAGGGTTTTAGTCCTATCAAAGAGGGTGGATAAATTGGGGTACCTAATGAGGTTGTAAACAGGGTTCGGGTGTTGGTGAGGAGTCTAAAAGCATAGGAGAGGCTAAGCTTTCTACATCTAAGTATAAAGGGGGTTTGTTGTCTTTAACATAAAGACTGGTGATTGGGGAGGTCCTGTAAGCACCTAGACAAAGCCTGAGGGCCTCATTTTGGATGGTGTTGATGTGGCTGAGGTATGAGTTGTGAGTGACACAGTAGACAATATTGCCATAGTCAAGCTTGGCACGAATGGTGAGCCTGAAATTTTTGAGGGGAGCATAGCGGTTCGCACCCCAAGTGGTGTTGGAGAGGAGTCGGAGGATGTTGAGGGAGCTGTTGCAGTTTAGTTTCAGGTTGGTGATGTGTTGCTTTTAAGTTTTAGGTGAGCTTGGGGTCTAGAGTTAAACCCAGGAACTTTGTGTGTTTAACTTTAGGGATGCGATTGCCATTGAGCACAAAGTTCGAGTTGGGGTGGAGGTTGTTGGAATGACAAAAGTGCATGCAGACTGTCTTGTCTTTAGAGAATTAAAACCGTTATTGTTGCTCCAGTCTTGCAGCTGGTTGAGGCTGATTTGGAGCCTACTTTCAACATTAGGAAAGTAAGGGGAAGAGTAGAAGATGGTGAAGTCGCTAGTCGTGAAACTTTAATGGGGTACACACACAAAATGTGTCAGCAATGCATCGTTTACTTACAGGAGTCCCTGAAGTGATGTCATCGCGCATGAAGCCCGATTCTGATTTTTTTCTTCGTGAAGGTAACAAAAAACTCATTCTTTACCATTTTCTTGCAAATGGTGAAGTGTAGAGCAGAAAAATTCATAATTTTGCAAATCAAATATTTGAAATATCATATTTATCATTAGTTCCAGCCCCCATGGCAGGACCACTTTAAAGAAACTTACATTTATTATAAAATTACTTTAGGTTTAAAGTTCAAAATCAGTGACAATATTCATTATCATTGCAGTATTTTTTTTACTAAAATGTTTATTAAGATATAGGATATGATGTAGTGCACTCAGCCTGAGTGAGATGTTTATCTCAACAGTAGTCCATGAGCATATTGCAGCCTTTCATAGTCTGAGCAGGTAGTAGAAATGAAATGGCAACTCCCTGGTCTGAGGAACCTGCAGTAAAAGTTTCTAGCACTAAGTTACGGCCTATATTAGGCCTACAGTGTACTTACTACTTTTACTAGCTACATCGACTGAATGACCTTAGGTTTTTCTGACAGAACTTACAAAATCAGAAATATAAAAATTCTTACCGAAGTAAACTGTCTTCTCGCAAGTTGGACACTTCGAAGACATGATGGTCCACAGGAATTGCTCGAAACTATCGGAAAAATCTACAAAATAATTGTATGTAACCAGTTCTAAGTAACTCCAACACTGCGCTGCTGCACATGTAATGACTTAATTTGTATACAAAATCTACAGCTCATTTAAAGTGGGAGTTCCCAAACTCCCCACCTGTATAATATTTTTTATGCAGTACATAATAAGTTTTTCCATGAGAAAAAATGCGTCTGAGGGAATATACTGCAGAAAAAAATATTTGCTAATTCTACGGATACTCCAAATGAAACTTCACTAATATTTTTTTTTTTCCCCAATAAAAAATAGTCTTCTGTGGCGCTCTTCAGGTTTGTCTTCACCTTAATATTATAATATATCTGTGTTTTTCTTATTATTAAGTAAATGAGGTCCTCAGGACTGCGAGTGAGACCAAATTTTAACTGCAATATTACACTCAATTCTATAACTCCATTGATGTTGATGAAAAATGGAATTTCTTTGAACAGGAAATTAAATTTATTATTGATAAAAACACGCCTCACGAATTCACCTCAACTAAACTAAATCTGCCCTGGTTCACCCGTATCCAACGCCGTCTCTGCAGGAAAAAACATAAACTGTTTAAAAAAGCTTAAACTAATTAACAAGCCAATGACTGGACTACCTATAAAAGCTTTAGGAAGGCTGTCCGTAAAAAGCGCCAGTGCACCACAACTGGTTATCAAAGGCTGTGTACATTGACTTGCTTGTCGATGTTATGTCTGTCCGTGCGTCTACCTGTGTTCTCGTCCGGGTCGTATTAAGCGTTCTGGTCCTATATTAAAAGATTAAGAAGTAACTCTGTAGGTGTGTCTGATCTACTAAATAATGGTAAACTCTGCAGTGACAGTAAAACTTAGAGCTAACATTCTCAATGACCAGTTTTTCAGTGTTTTCACAGAAGAAAACACCTCCCAAATCCCTGTAACTAAACCACTCACCAACAGCAAAATAAACCAACTTATAATTACCCCAGAAGGTGTCAAAAGGCAACTGCATGACCTAGACCCCAACAAAGCCTCAGGTCCTGACCAATACCACCATGGTTTCTAAAAACACAAGCTGATGACCTCTATGGAATTCTAACTGATCTCTTTCAAACCTCTGTCGATGATGGTACTATCCCTAACAAGTGGAAAGAAGCAAACATATGTAGCGTTTAAAAAAAAGGTGATAAACAAAACCCAGCTGATTACAGACCTATTTCCCTCACCTGCGTTTGTAGTAAAATCCTTGAGCATATAATCCACTCACATGTGATGAAATTCCTTGATGAGCATAATATCTTAACTGATTTACAACATGGCTTTCGTGCAAAAAGATCGACTCAACTCCTCTAAACAATAAATGATATCTCTAAACAAATTGACCAAAACAGTAACGTCTTTGTGGCTATTCTTGACTTCTCAAAAGCCTTTGATAAAGTCCCACACCAGCGCCTGTTATCCAAACTTTCCGTCTATGGCATTGTTGTAAATCTCCTGGCCTGGTTTGCATCATTCCTCAACAACGGCATCCAGCGTGTTGTCTGTGACGGTGAAATCTCTGATTCTAGACAGGTTTTATCCGGTGTACCACAAGGTACTGTCTTGGGTCCATTACTTTTCCTTTTATATGTAAATGACATCCCTGATAATATAAACAGCACAGTTAGACTGTTTGCTGATGACTGCCTTGTGTACAGAACAATTAATAACCCCTCTGACCAACAAATCCTCCAAGATGATCTTAACAAACTTGAACAATGGCAAAACAAATGGCAAATGAATTTCAACCCCTCTAAATGCTACATCTTGTCAATATCCTCTAAGAAATGCTTTAAATCACCTGTTTATACCCTATGCAACCAGCCACTAAAACATGTCAACTCCCACCCATACCTAGGTGTAAAAATTGATAATAAACTTAGATGGGATAAACATATACATAACATAACCAAGAAAGCTATCTCTGTACTTGGCCTTTTAAAACGTAACCTCTCAAACTGTCCCACCGACGTTAAATCCACTGCTTATAAAGCTCTAGTCAGGCCAGTACTTGAGTACGCATCTGCATCACCAGTGCGATGTGGATGAACTTGAATCTATTCAAAGGAGAGCAGCCAGCTTCTGTATGGCAGACTACTCTTATAAATCTAGTGTTAAAAGCATGCTTCATAGATTAGATTGGCCCCTGCTTAAACCAAGAAGATACAACACCCGGCTACATATGCTATATAAAATCAATAACAATCTTGTCGCCATCAATGAAAATGAACTTATCCCCACCGCCAGAACTAATACAAGAAATATTCCTGACCTTAATTTCCAGGTTCCCTATGCTAAAAAGAATGTATATAAACACTCTTTCTTCCCTCACACACTAAAGGATTGGAATGCTTTACCGTCAGACATTGTACATGCACCAAGTCTCAACTGTTTCAAAGCTAAACTTACTAACACTTGTACAGTTGTATTGCTAACTAGTTTTTTCTTTTTTTACTCATACTTTTTACGCTCGGTTGGCGTTCATGTCCTCTTGAAGAATTTTTGCCGACTTAACCGATTCAGATTCAGATTCGTGGCAAATGTCAGTTTGACTACCTAAGTTTTTACCCTGCTTTTTACAAGAAGTGCCACTAGGCAGGGGATGAGGGACAAGGGCGTAGGAAACTGGGGAAGATACCACATACAGTTCAAATTTGAGCCAATATGCACATCCAAGCATGTCAACTGTTCAAGGTTTAAAATGCAGCAATTTTACAAAACTATGTACTCTAAACACCCACCAAAAAGTGAATTTACATGTCCCGTTTTCAAACAATTATGACCTTGCCTGATGATAACTGGTCGGCCAGTGCGTGTCTCTGGGGAAATGGAGGTGGGGGAGGTGGCAGTGGCGTAGCCAGGATTTTCATATTGGGGGAAATTTGATTGAATCGACAAGATATGTGGTGTAGTTAAGGTACCGCCTCTTCATGACGTCATCGCAACGCTTCTTTGGTTTGCAGCAAATTGTTGGGCATTTACACTGTCATGACTGTAATGTCGGTAGAAAATTCATCGCGTGTACATCTCATCAGAAAAAGAAAAAAATAAATACTGTGGCTTATAAACGAAACAGGGAGTCTCCAGAAAATGTGAGTCGAGTCAAAAAATGTAATTAAGATTCGCGAGTGGTCAAAAAAAGATTTGTTTATATACGGTTCAAAAATCGCGGTTGAAGGTGACCTACCTTGTTATATATATATATATATATATATATATATATATATATATATATATATATATATATATATATATATATATATATATATATATATATATATATATATATATATATATATATATATATATATATATATATATATATATATATATATATATATATATATATATATATATATATATATATATATACATATATATATATATATATATATATATATACATATATATATATATATATATATATATATATATATATATATATATATATATATATATATATATATATATATATATATATATATATATATATATATATATATATATATATATATATATATATATATATATATATATATATATATATATATATATATATATATATATATATATATATATATATATATATGTATATATATATATATATATATATATATATATATATATATATATATATATATATATATATATATATATATATATATATATATATATATATATATATATATATATATATATATATATATATATATATATATATATATATATATATATGTGTGTAATAAGTATTTAGGTTGACATAACGCTAGGAACACCTGTGGTTATAAGTTTATCGTCACTCTTTGAAAAATATAGGTAGTCAAAAGAAAGGTTTTTGATAATTTACTACAAACTTTTGTAAATGTTGTGAAACTTTTAAAATGTATTACGTGCCCAGAACCCCCTCTCCCCCTCTCTCCCATCTCTCTGTGTCTTAGTTTATGTACTTAAATACAAATCGCACAAATGTTTAATACATTATTTACAGAAGAACCCCTTTTTTTCTGAGAAAGTGCCCGTTTGAAATCTAAAAACATAATAAACACTTGGAATGTCAAAACTTGTTAGAGTACCCGAAAAGTTCTGACCATTTGACAAATCTATACTCTAAAGAAGTAACACCTAATGTTGAATGTCGCGTTCCCATTTTCCTTTTTTCGAGTTGCAGGAATAAAGTGCCCTGTTATAATAATTATAAAAAAAGGGTAATGCGGCATATTCCTAAATATCACGATAAACCAACCACAAACATGCATAGAAATTTAGAGGTAGCAACATCAAGAGCTTAAAACAGTGGCGTAGCCAGGGGAGGATGGAGAAGGGAGGGGGGAAGATGGGGGAGGAGGGTGGGGGGAGAGGGGGGGAAGAGGGGGGAGAGGGGGGAAGGGGGGCGAGAAGGCGATCGCCCCCCTCAATATTTTAATCCGTTGGTTCAAATTTTAAACCGTCGGTTTAGATTTAAATCCGTCGGTTCATATTGGTGCCGTCGGTTCAACAAGCTTTGACATTCCAGGTGCTTATTATGTTTTTACATTTCAAAAGACACCGAACAGGCTCATTTGAAAAGTTTTACAACATTTACACAAGTTTGTAGTAAATTATTGAAAATCTTTCTTTTAGACAACCCATATTTTTCAAAGAGTGACAATAAACCTAATCAAGTACAAACGTAAACAATAAAACATTATATTTCTACATTATGCGTTTTCATGATTTTGTGTTTTGTATATGGTATATATTATAGCTCTCTTTGACATGAATTTTGACTTGTATAATACACCTTCTTACTATGCGTTGTGACATACGTTTTTGCCCTTGAAATGTCAATTTTGCGAGAGCTCCCGGGGGCTTCTCCCCCTGAACCCCGACCGGGGCTTTGCCCCTGGACCCCACCAGGGGTTCTTAAGCGGGCCCCTGGAGCTCACGCCGACAAGTCGAGCGCTATGCGCTCGGACTGACACCTTCGTTGTCACTTCAACTACACCACTAAATACCGTGTCGGTTTAATTCAATCCCCCTCCCCTCTCAATAAAAAAATCCTGGCTACGCCACTTGCCAGAAAACCATGCAAAAAGCAAATTGCTCTATCAAAATTGGTTCAGAATTAACCATGTTACAGCGTTTTCAAACTTAGATACCCGATTAGCATAAAACACGCGATGTTTTGTGACCTCAGAATGGGAACTATATCAGACTAAAAGAAACTACTACTTTTAAATTTGTGCTTTTCGGTCCTTTTGAAAAATGTAATTAATGAGAACAGTGAACAGTAAAATAGATATTATCATAGCCTTCACCCAGATTTAACAGTAGAACGCAATCTGAGAACCTTTGATGTTTTAAATTTTGGATAAAAAAAACTGAAAATTACATTAAATAATGTTAGGAGTATCCCTGTTCATACATACATGTAATCACCTTAACAACTGTGCAAAGGCTGAATTTGCCCTACAAAGATTGATTTGTTATAACTATACACAAAATATGCGTGTTATTGCCACCATTTAAAGACTGTTCTATTAAGAATAGGCAATAATGAATGTTCTTTTAATATATCCATACATATAACAGATTAGGTCAGTGGACTATCCATATACCTTTAACGGATTAGTTTGGTGGTCACGCAAGTTCATCTCATATGAAAGAGGAACTCACACTTTCCAGATGAGAATTACGGCCATGGTGATCTGGAATCATGGTGGCGCCAGCTAGAGGTAAGAGAGACCCCTCCCCTCCACACCATTGAAAAGAGTCCTGTACGCTAACGATTTTATTTAGATTCAAATTTCCTTGATCCAGCCTGAGGATTTTAGTTTTCCAACTTACACAGCCCGACAGCACATGGTATTGTAAGTCATTCAGGCAGTCAGGAAGTATTATAGCAAACTGCAACGATGAAATTACTAGATATCCAGCACCAACTTGAAACGACGGATTAAAATATTGGGGTTGGGGAAGGGGGGAAGGGGGGGATCGCTATGCCACTGGGTGGGGGTAAGGAGCACGGGTCGAAAGGGTCCCGTAAAAATGAAGAAAATGGATATTCGTTGAAGAAATAGGCAGTGGCTCTTTTTCAGTGACCAACTTTTTTGTGTGCAAAATTTCTCTGGTTCTCACAGGGAGCTGTTACTTTGTCAAAATAATAGCCCCCTGGTTCTCATTCCTTGTATGATCAGGTATTAACTGTTTAAAGGTTAACTTGGTGTGAAGGTTAACTTGCTTCCTGGAGGAAATGATGGGAATACAGCTGTGATGTTTAATTCCCAAAAGGATTTCTTTCAATTATCGACAATAGACGAAAACTCAGGAGTTCACTTACATGTAATAAATGTCGCATGAAATCTTGATAACGACCAATCACAAGCACCAAGCCTCAACGAAGGAAAATGAGGATAATTTTAACTTAATCCAAAACTAGACAGCTGTCTTTCTGTTTTAGTGTTAAACATTTAGTTTAATTGGACATGAACCACAAATTTATTTGATAATAATTAACGTTTTATCGGTATGATTTATTCACAAAACCAATTATCGGATTGGTTTTGAGTTAAGTTTTAGCAAGAGAAGAAGAAGTCAGTTGAGAAAAAGTTTAAGAGCTGAAGAGGCATCCGGTCAGGATTCGAAAAGCTTCCTTTTTCTCCTCCGAGAATAGAACCCATAATAAATCCTCTTGGCGTTGGAAACGGCTTTTGAAATATGAATCCTTCAAAGTTATCGATCAAGATGCTGGCCAGAATTACAGACTTGACTTGTCAGTCACCTACATAAGTTCTAAATAGCAGGTCCCTGATAGGATAGCCTGTGAGGATCGTGTAAAAACATTACAATTAGGAGTAGAGTTCAGCCAATGAGCATCAACTGAGGGTCACTATAATTGAAATGAATAGGTGGTTTTGGGGGCATGTTGTTACTTCTCTTGAAAGAGTACTTGTTATGCATATGTAAGGGTTATTAAACATCGAACGTGGTGCAGCAGGCGTTTTTGTAAAGAAATTGAATAAAACGAAGGGAAAGAAACATTTTGACCTTTTGTTAGATGAGGGGTCATCCTATGGTTTTTCATATAATGAATGAAACTTGATTCAAGGGGCGCTATTATGTCCTTGTTTCGTGTAAATGTAAATGCTGTGCATATCTATTGCTGGAATTTCACAGATTGCTATGTGCAGGAGTCACAGCGTAGTGCTTCCAGCTTGATCGCTTTAGAGAACTGGGGTGGATGAACACCGCGTTTTCACGCTTCTCTTTTCGAATAGTGTTTAGAGAACCAGGTAGGATGTTACTGTCCTACCATTGAAACCGATGGCTTTACAACCCCTCTGAAGGCCTACGTGCACCATTCAACCATTTCTACCTCTCTCAACAGCTGAATGAGTAGTAGCTGCAGATGAAATGCTTACGCTTTGATATTCGGCGTGATGTCTACACATAGCTGTGGAAAATCAGGTTAGACCTGACTGAGCCTTGAACCTGAGACCTCCAGCATCTCAGTTGTGAGCCCTGCCAATTAAGCTACCGGACTCCATTAAAGCAATACTTACACCAGACTCTATGGCTTGAACAAAATTGCAACTCCAGCAAATTGTGCATGAATGTCCAGATCCGTAATACTGTTTGTTTTTTACTCGGACCCCCCCCCCCCCCCCCATACCTCCTCACAACCACCACACTAACCCACCTCAAACTCCAAGCTTGATCCAGAAAGAACAGTGTCACTGACCAAAAGGGGAATTTACAAGGCAACAAGGGCATTTTAATCAAAGTAGTTTCCCTGCATCTTTATATATTGGGGAAATGTAATCAGCATGAGCAGAAGACAAAATAGTTCTGAAAAATATGTTTTTGTAAACAAAGTATATTAATGAAAGGAGAAGGAAGGGGGAGTACCCCTTTGAAAAGCACAATTAGGGGCCTGTACCTTCAAGCTATAAGAGGTAGAGTACCCCTCTGATAGGGGCCTGTACCTTCAAGCTATAAGAGGTAGAGTACCCCTCTGAAAAGCACAAGTAGGGGCCTGTACCTTCAAGCTATAAGAGGTAGAGTACCCCTCTAAAAAGCACAATTAGGGGCCTGCATCTTCAAGCTATAAGAGGTAGAGTACCCCTCTGAAAAGCAAAATTAGGGGCCTGCACCTTCAAGCTATAAGAGGTAGAGTACCCCTCTGGAAAAGCACAATTAGGGGCCTGTACCTTCAAGCTATAAGAGGTAGAGTACCCCTCTGAAAAGCACAATTAGGGGCCTGTACCTTCAAGCTATAAGAGGTAGAGTACCCCTCTGAAAAGCACAACTAGGGGCCTGCACCTTCAAGCTATAAGAGGTAGAGTACCCCTCTGAAAAGCACAAGTAGGGGCCTGTACCTTCAAGCTATAAGAGGTAGAGTACCCCTCTGGAAAGCACAATTAGGGGCCTGTACCTTCCAAGCTATAAGAGGTAGAGTACCCCTCTGAAAAGCACAATTAGGGGCCTGTACCTTCAAGCTATAAGAGGTAGAGTACCCCTCTAAAAAGCACAAGTAGGGGCCTGCACCTTCAAGCTATAAGAGGTAGAGTACCCCTCTGAAAAGCACAATTAGGGGCCTGTACCTTCAAGCTATAAGAGGTAGAGTACCCCTCTGGAAAGCACAATTAGGGGCCTGTACCTTCAAGCTATAAGAGGTAGAGTACCCCTCTGAAAAGCACAAGTAGGGGCCTGTACCTTCAAGCTATCTATAAGAGGTAGAGTACCCCTCTAAAAAGCACAACTAGGGGCCTGTACCTTAAAGCTATAAGAGTGATCAGAAACAAACAACCCAATTAACCAAAAACACACAAACAACTGCATTCAAAAACAAATGTTCTTTTTACTGTGTATTAGCAGATCAAACATTGATATCTCTCACATGATACCTTTGTCTGACAGAAGTTCAATTTATTTGTTCCATTTTACACTCGAAAAATAATGCTCCTGACATAAGATTCAAAATGAAACAAACAGCATTATGATAAATTTTGTATAATATTGAATGTATAAGAATTATTTTAAAGATACAGATATTTGTTATATTACAAAGAAAGTCTCCACAAAACGTCTAACAAAATATTTATTAGTTAACCACTAGTTTTATCAGTTAATCACTAGTTTTATCAGTTAACCACTAGTTTTATCAGTTAACCACTAGTTTTATCAGTTAACCACTAGTTTTATCAGTTAAGCACTAGTTTTATTATTTAAGCACTAGTTTTATCAGTTAAGCACTAGTTTTATCAGTTAACCACTAGTTTTATTAGTTAACCACTAGTTTTATTAGTCAACCACTAGTTTTATTAGTTAACTACTAGTTTTATAAGTTAACCACTAGTTTTATTAGTCAACCACTAGTTTTATTAGTTAACCACTAGTTTTATTAGTTAACCACTAGTTTTATTAGTTAACCACTAGTTTTATTAGTAAACCACTAGTTTTATTAGTTAACCACTAGCTTTTTTAAATATTGTTCATGAGGCAGCTCCAATGAAACAATTATACGACATTAAAAATATGAAATAATCATGCAATAATTCGGATAGTACTCTACACAAACCCGACACTGTAACAGAGAAATATAGGAGAAGATTGATTGAACTATTAACCCTTAAACTCCTGCCGTGTTCAAAACCCGACTGCATTTTTTCGGAACTTTTTATTCCAGCTTAATTTTCAAAAATTTCCTTTCGTTTTCTGTCATTGTACAAGTTTCTTTTAAATGAATGCTAAGACAATGAACTTTACAATAAAGTCAAAATGACAAAAATATAGACATAAATATGAACATTTTGCAATTTTTCGGCAAAAATACGGCATTTCAACTTTTTCACCTTGTAGTTTTTTTTGCTCGTGATTAATGAAAATGGAGGATTTTGAAGATGTTTAAGTAGTTTTTGTTTAACATTCTCTTTCCATTGATACCTCTCCATTTTTGTCTTCCCAATGCAAAACGTGAAAATAAAAATAATTCAAAAGAAATTACCTCCGTAATTACGCACTAAAAGACAAACCCCTATAGCTCAACACTGCATCGATCACGTGACCTTCCACACAACACACGTGCTCGCTGACTACTGAGCTGTGCAAGTGTTTTGTTTATATTCTTATGATTTCAAGAATGATTGCAACATTAAGCTCAGATGGGATAGTAGCGTAATATGTATTATTCAAAGATCGTGGAGCTGCCATTCTAAGGATGTTTTTGGCGAAGGGCAGTTGTATAAAAAAGGATAAAAATCATGGAGTTTTGCAGAACTTTCGCCAGAAAAAGAGATTGATGATAGGTTTGTCAAAATTTGACCGGATTTGCATTGTTAAAATATGCACTACTGGTATACATGTTTTGTGGCAAAGGGAAGGTTTTAAAGTATAATTATAATAATTAGTAAGTGTTTGAAGAAAAATTTTCTTTTTCTTTTTTTTTAGTCATTTTCAAAGTGAGTTGACTGAAAAATTCTCAATATAACCTGCATCAACAATGTTAGTTAATTGATAAAACTAGAATAGCTCTATCAAATTATACCATGATCAGTGCTGTAGGCCTATGGTACAGTCCAGATTTTATTGTTTGAAAATAGCACTTCCAAATCGACAATATTGTCAATCCGGCGTTAAATTGGTATTTTCCATGGTCAAAAGTAGTTAACAAAACTGTTGTCCACAACTTGTTGTTGTTCTATGTGTATGGATATAGCTCCATGCTAATACCAACCCTATAATTAATAAGTTAAACTTCATACCCATAGAGTAAACAAAGACATTTCTGTATTTGAAATGAAACAATTTCTAATGGTTGAAAACTTTTGAAAGCCTTATGACACGTTTCAAAACATCTTTATTCTGGCATGCATGGCAACAAAATAAGGCACATGCAACAAAGAGATGAAAACTGTTGATGTTTATGTAGATAAAACGAGACCAGAGTGTAAGAGCAATGGTACACCCCTAAAATCTTAAATAAATGTCAACAGGAAATAATTTAAGGTTAAAAAATCTGAAAAAGATATATTAAGAAATTTGTTTTGGTGTTTGTTAACGGTTAGCACCTATTATTTACTGACATAAAACCTATTTGGATAAATTAATTTTAAAGTGTATTACACTTGAATACTAACTTGATGAATCTTTAATTGAAAACATTCCCAAGTAAAAAATATAGATTAAAACATTTTGTGGATTTAATTATGAGAGGACAGAGGTAAAAGGGGATTGTTTATAGTATAAGGGTGTTTTAGCTGATGTCACATAACTTTGTTTACATCACCATTTTATTGGGTGAAACTATTGTCTGCTGTACACTTAATTAGACTTACATACATTTGCATGTTGTTATATGAGATTATTTTTGTAAAATAATTAGGCCTGAATCTTGCTGTGCCGTTGGTTGCACTATTATGAGTGCGGGGGAATAAAAAAAACATTTTCTTGATTTCCATCTGACCTTCTTCCATCAACCTACGGTTCACTCTAGGATTTAAAGAGAGCACTTTATGTCAGGTATGTAGGCTTTTTCTGACATGTCTGAGTATAACAAACAATCAGCTGGCGTTAATGTTTAAGTCACTCTTCATATACATGGTGATTATATAAAACTTAAAGGAAATATAAAGTAAAATCGGAAGCGGACAAAAAATTGCTAGTAAATTTTGCTGAACTGGTACTGGTAGGTTAGCATGTAGTATGTTTGTTGTACGTGTTATGTGACTTAAGCTGTGTGAAGATGCGTGAAACATAACAATGCTGCAGCCCTGCAAAATGGAGTCTAGTTGAGTTAAGAGTCACATGATGAAATCCCTCTATTGTTGGTACTCAGGGGGTAAGCCCCCATCATTGTTTATAGTGGGGCAGCAGAAAAACAGCAGCATATGAAGAACCGGGCCCCACCAGCTTAGAGGCCAATTTTTCACCTTTCCCATATGGATATAAAATCATTAAACAACTTAAAAGAAAGCTTTCAATCAGAACAAAGTTTTCATCAATAACAAAAAAAGACAAAAACAAGGATTTCTAAACAAATGACAGATAGATACATTAGAACAGCATAAATACACACGGATAGCAAAATAGAATTTTCACTTATTACCTTTACAATTTGAACAATAAAAAAGCTGACGCTCCTCTTAACATTTATTGTACATCTTTTGTAAATTCAACAAACTTTATTGATAATCAGAAACCACTGAATAAATATATCAAATGAAAGTACACAAAATATTTCTTCCAATTTGTAAACAAAATCTATATTCAGTATAATCTAAAGCTGGGTCCCCTACCACCCTTAACCCAGGTCCCCTGCCACCTTCAACCCAGACACGGAGTCTCAATCAGGTCAGTAACTACCTACCACCCCCAACCCAGACACAGAGTCTCAATCAGGTCAGTAACTACCTACCACCCTCAACCCAGACACAGATTCTCAATCAGGTCAGTAACTACAGATGATATAATATAGTAAACTTCAATGGTGATGCCGCCTTTATTGGACAGAAATCAAGTTGGTGTCCCTATTTTTCAATTACCAAAAGCCTCAAAATTTAAGTTCTATATATTCATGGTAAAGCAACATGTTGTTTTCCAATATTCTACATTTCAAGGCCACTTTTTTAACCTTGTAAGAAATGTTTGTCAGAGCAAAGAAAATATTCCGTCTGGAAAAGGAAGTAAAATCTTAGCATGAAATTGTGGGTAACCTAAAGGTAATGGGTCTTTGACCTAATTCTTGTTCCTTCCCTCTAACTTCAGCTGCATCCCAGCACAACACCAACAGGTATGGTAAAATGTTACACTAATGTTTAATTTTTAAATCTATACCATTTAAAGATAGCAATCACACCTTCAATTTTAACATCATATTTGGCAAAAGCAAGTTTAGAATGCAAGTCATTTTAGTGCCAAAGGAGAAACAATACTAGTCACAAAATTGATCAATTTTCTAAGCTGTAAGAACAAAATCTTATTTAATCTGATCGTGATATTGATACTAAATAACAAATGGATAATAAGCAAAAATCTTTACTGCTCTAGCATTGTTAGCGGATAATGAAAGAATTCCATTACATTCCACTGTATTACTTTTATAGAGTATTTTACAATAAAATGCCAATAACGATAAATTAAATCTTTTAAATACTTTTACAAGCCTTGCATTCAAGCTGCCTACCTATATAAATCATATGTCAAAAATAATCATTCACAAAATAAACGTTTAGAAATATTAGAAAAGTTCTGTTCCTTAAATGTGTCTTGGTTTGTAACAATTATTGACGTGTGATTCCAAGACTTTCAAGCACCATTTTGTTTAGGGTGTACATCCTTAAAGTTATGCACCACACTATTTCACACCTTTTCCTCATACCATACCCACAAACCATTTGTAACCCTGAAATTAACCCTTTCTCTACCACGAGGCATTGTTACAGCCGTTCTGGGTGCCCCGTTTTTCACTCCGCCTCCCAGGCGCGTTTTCAAAAAAAGTGCTGGTAGAGTAAGGGTTAACCCGTGACAAGTGTGCCAACTCGAGAATATATGCAGCATGGTCCCGGTGGGCAGCCCACCGGGTCACTGAAGGAACACAAGCCAGACTTTGCTGCTCAGAAGATAGAGGCCCCTTCAATAATTAGCCTGTGCTTAACCCTTACTCCACCACGTGGCGATATTATCACCGTTTTGGGTGCCCCGTCTTTGACTCTGCCTCTCAAGCAAATTTTCAAAAAAGTGCTGGTAGTGTAAGGGTTAAGGGGAGAAAAACAGAGACTTTATTTTGGGGCTAACAAGAAACAACTTTTTGATTAGTGTAGTTTTTTCACAAGCAATATGACTTGTTGAAGTGCTGTTTCTTATCGGCATTGATTACATTCTACAGTTCTTGTTGGTAACTGAAAGAAAAGTCTAGGAATAACCGGGAATAGTTTTGTTTATTTATGGAGTATGGAAGTGTAAGAGGAGGAAACAGGACAATGAAAGGTAGAGAGGTAACCGTTTGACTGAGAGAGCCATTAATTTTTGGAAGGAGGAATCTGAGCTTGGTATACAGGCCCAAAAAAGTTCTAAGGGAGTATAATTGTTTAGCCCAAATAAGATTTTTGTATTTATCGTATATCTTAAGCTGAAGTTATTTAAAATCTTGTGCAAAAATTATGTACATACTATACTGGCAGTTAATCCTATTGACCTTCTTCTGCTTTTTTTCAAGCATTTTGGACCAAGGCTTTTGCCCAAACACACTCATCAACTTCTCCCCTGCCTATACTGATGTCCGAGTCCATGAAAGTATTAAAAACAGAACTATGAAGTAAGAGTTAGGGGAACATTTGAGAAAACCTGAAAATCTGAGAAAACCTGAAAATCTTAAAGCGATTGATGGTACATATCTCCCAAAAGTAAGTTGAGATTACATAAAACTTAATGATGAACTAATCTGAACCAAATACATCACAATCTTTGAATTTGTAGAAAATTATACTTATAACATTATATCAATGAAAAATTAAACAAAGCATACATGTAAATTCTTAAATCAAATCTAATATGCAGGAACAAGACAAAAGGAAAACTGCTCATTTCAGATATATGGAAGTTTAGTGAAGGAAACCTTCTAAACAGATTCTATTTTCAAAATGGATATATATTGTCAAAATGGACTAGATTTTTTGGTACTCAATGAATTATGTACCAGAAAAGCAAACAAACATTTTGTTATTTATTTTGGTACAGAGTTTTTCTAAGAACCAAAAAAGGAGTATAAAGGTAATGTAAAGGCTTTATTTCAGTTCTTTTTGACAATAGAAATCCATTTTGAAAATAGATACTGTTTCTATCTGATTTAACACAAGAACAGTGAGTAATGTTCTAGCAATTTCACTAAATATTTTGCACACAAAACTGACCAGATTTGTCAAATTCTCTTCCCCACGTCTTAATTTCTGAACTTCAAAAAATATACAACCAATACAGAAATGTGAGCCTACTTGTATGAGCTTGCTGAAAGCTCTGCAGATTTGGGGTAACCTTTGCAAGCTCAATAAAGTATCAAAGAAAATTGTTTTGTTCCACAAGCTTGTAAGGGTTCCTCTTGCAAGCCTGTTTCAAAATTACGACTTTGTCAAAGGTCCCTATTGCAAACTTGTTTCAAAATTACAAACTAGCAAAAGGTTCCAACTTTGAGCTTCACGCAAGCCTGTCATTTCTATTAAGGTTAAAATGATATTGCAATTCTCTGTGGAGTCCCTCCTAGTTGGTTTGTTTTCACTTTTAAACAATTTCAATGAATGAATTCCATCTTCAATTCAGCTGTTCAACAACAATTAGTTTCAGATGCAGAGGTTTGGTTTGTTGATGTTTAACGGCACCGCGACAGTCAGAGTCAAATGTGCCAAGACGGTGATAATAAATTACGGTGTAAGAGTTAGGATAGTGAGGAGATGGAAGGTTTGTAAGGGAGAAAAGCAGAATGTGGGGAAAAGAAATAGACAATTTTCAAATTATAATTTTAAAGCGTCTTGCAAGAGATTTCTTTCCATCAAATAACAATCTAAAATATTCTGCAACAGCTTTGTTTACATGTATTTTTAACAACTTTTTCTCTCATATGACAATTTAACAAAATGACATCTGCATCTTTTAACAAAATAACATCATCTGCATCTATCATCAGTATTTTTGTATCAGAATTTTTTTAAGTGCCTTCCAACATTTGTTTACTTTGATAAATTAACAAAGCTGTCAAAGAGCCCTACAGTGGTATTTTTCCTTATCAAATAATATTTAAGAGTTTTTCAGGTCAAACAGCAATTTCAGTGTCTTGTAACAGCTTCAAATGACCATCAGTACATGTCATACTATTTCACTTTTTCTCAAATGGCCAATCCTTACATTGTTTTGTACTTCTCAAATGGCCAATCCTTACATTGTTTTGTACTTGTCAAATGGCCAATCCTTACATTGTTTTGTACTTGTCAAATGCCAATCCTCCATGCCTAGGTTTTCTTCTTGTGAACTGACAATCCTTGCATGTCATTCATATTCTTTTCTTGTCAAATGACATTAACGGCTCTGAGTTACAAAATAAGCCACACCCACTACAGCAATGCGGTAAGTAGGTGGGGCATGCAAATCTCAAATCCGCAATTATGCATGACCAATGCATTGACATTTAGATGTTCGTGAGGCCTGCCGCAAGCTTTGATCTATTTATGGCACTTCTCCGGACCTTTAGTTTTAGAAAATGAGATAAACAAAATTCACTTTGCTAACTGTTCTGGGTGACAGCAATCAGATTTACAAGCCCACAGCGGGTTTGTAAGCACAAGTTTTGTTCACCATTTTGCCGTCACTCAGTCGGTGTGTGCAGAAATTTGTTTTGTACAGTATATTGCATTGACTGCATGAGCGCGCGCTGCTAGCTAGCCATACTGTACTAGCACCGCATAGGATTTTTGCCCCACTTAGCTACGTAGAATTTGTTTCTATGCAAATTCTTACAGTGATTGGTTGAAAAAGCTGTCAATCATCTAACTCAGACAGAATAATTTCAGGTCTTCTAACAGCTCTATCTTCTAAAATAATCAACGACTCTTGCAAAGAGTCAAAACTTCTACCTGGAAGAAACTTGTGAGTTTTCAGCCTATAACTATTAAAATAATCTAAATGTACAATACTTGGATAGACAAAATTGAGTGTTATTGCTTCTAGCAGTACTTTAAGTGGAACTCCAAGAAGAAAAGGATTTGACAGACAATTTAACCTCGTGGATAACAAAGAAGACAAGACTAGTTTGGGATCAAAAAGCTAACAAGTACGTCTACGAGAATCCAACATTTCTTTCGCTGTGGTAAACATCAGACTGCCCAAGTTGTTAAGACATTAAGAGAGTAATGAGTACTAAACAAGCTTTCACTTGGGAACATTTCTTCTTGCTTACGCTACACTGAGACAAAGAGGTTTATGGCTTTCTTCCCGCCAAAGAGTCAGCGCCAACAATCAAAGTCAGACACGTTTTTAGCTGAGAATGTTTCTAATCTCTTTGTGCATGTGAACTAAAAAGTCTACGTAAGAGGCGGACGCGTTGGCTCCTTTATCTTCCACCAAGAAATGTTTGAACCACGGCTCCAGACTGTCTCGTTGCCTCACAACAGCAAGCTGTGAAAATGCAAATAGAAAGAAGGAAATCATCAATATTATTTAGAAATTAACTCCATGTATTCAGATAATTATGACCTTAATTTCAAGGCAGGTGTTTAAAAATTAACTCCATGTAATCAGATAATTATGACCTTAATTTCAAGGCAGGTAGGTTGCTAATTTGGGTATTTATACATCCCTTTCTCAACAGCTTAAGTTATACAGAGATGTCCACAACCATCTGATAAATCAGTTGCTAAGAACTGGGGAGACCAACCGGGGATT
Source organism: Chiridota heheva (assembly GCA_020152595.1). Classification (NCBI taxonomy): domain Eukaryota; kingdom Metazoa; phylum Echinodermata; class Holothuroidea; order Apodida; family Chiridotidae; genus Chiridota; species Chiridota heheva. The sequence goes on from JAIGNY010001363.1 coordinate 1,649,638, forward strand.
CAACCTGAATCTCCTGAACAGAACAATACTGGGGTATAAAGACCAACTGGGATTTAACCTGAATCTCCTAAACAGAACAGCACTGGTGAATGAAAACCAACTGGGATTCAACCTGAATCTCCTAAACAGAACAACACAGGTGAATAGAAACCAACCGAAGATTCAACCTGATTCTTCTGAAAAGAAGAGCACTGGTGAATGAAGACCAACTGGGGATTCAACCTGAATCTCCTGAACAAAACAGCACTGGTGAATGAAGACCAACTGAGGATTCAACCTGAATCTCCTGAACAAAACAACACTGGTAAATGAAGACCAACCCGGGATTCAACCTGAATTTCCTGAAGAGAACTGCACTAGTGAATGAAGACCAACCGGGGATTCAACCTGAATTGCCTAAACAGAACAGCACTGGTAAATAAAGACCAACTAGGGATTCAACCTGAATCTCCTGAACAAAACAGCACTGGTAAATGAAGACCAACCGGGGATTCAACCTGAATTTCCTGAAGAGAACAGCACTGGTGAATGAAGACCAACCGGGGATTCAACCTGAATCGCTTGAACAGAACAGCACTGAAGAATGAAGACCAACCAAGGAATCAACCTGAATCTCCTGAACGGAACAGCACTCAACCGGGGATTAAACCCAAATCTCCTAAACAGAACAGCACTGGTGAATGAAGACCAACTGGGGATTCAACCTGAATCTCCAGAATAGAACAGCACTGGTGAATGAAGACCAACGTGGGATTCAACCTGCATCTCCTGAACAGAAGAGCACTGGTGAATGAAGACCAACCGGAGAATCAACCTGAATCTCCTGAACAGAACAGCACTGGTGAATGAAGACGAACGTGGGATTCAACCTGAATCTCCTAAACAGAACAGAACTGGTGAATGAAGACCAACCAGAGAATCAACCTGAATCTTCTGAACAGAACAGCACTGGTGAATGAATACCAATCGGAGATTCAACCTGAATCTTTTGAACAGAACAGCACTGGTTAATGAAGACCAACTAGGGATTCAAGCTGAATCTCCTGAACAGAACAGCACTGGTGAATAAGGACCAACCGGAAAATCAACCTGAACAGAACAGCACTGGTGAATAAGGACCAACCGGAAAATCAACCTGAACAGAACAGCACTGGTGAATGAAGACCAAGCGGGGAATCAACCTGATTCTCCTGAACAGAACAGCACTGGTGAATGAAGACCAACTGGGGATTTAACCTGAATCTCCTGAACAGAACAGCACTGGTGAATGACGACCAACTGGGGATTCAACCTGAATCTCTTGAACAGAACAGCACTGGTGAATGAAGACCAACCGGGCAATCAACCTGATTCTCCTGAACAAAACAAAATATCACAGTAGATCTTTTAAGTTTTTTGCGGAAAACTGAACTAATCTTGTAACATAAGTTAATGTAAACTGAAATACCTTCCAAAATGCATCAGTTTGCAAAAGTTAAACATCTCCCTACCCTTCTATCAACTACCCTGGAACCTACATCCCCTACCCCACCCCTCCATCTAACTTAAGTTGCAAACTGATTGGGAGAGAGTCCAAAAAGTGATTTGTGGGATGCGGCGACGAGTGAACATACAATTACAATGACGGGGTCGTGGCCTGCGTATTCGGTTATGATAGTAACAATGCTATCACGAAACGCTTAATACGACCCGGACGAGAACACAGGTACGACGTACGGAAAGACGTAACATCGACAACCAAGTCAATGTCCACGGCCTTTGATAACCAGTTGTGGTGCACTGGTGTGTCTACCCAACCCAGGCTTGAATCCAGGACCTCGTGGTCTGTAGACATGTATAATAACCGCTACACCACAGTTAGTAGTAGACAACTAACATAACATTTGTGGGATGAGAGAAAGCCAGCATTATAAATCTAACTCACCTTCATATATCTCGGTCTGTCGCTTCTCATTTTCTCCACCAAATTCCTCAGTCTTGTCGAAAGCGGATTATCAAGGGTCATTAGCTTGCTTGAATCAATGTCTATCTGGGCAGGGGAGTTTACTCCAAATATACTCTGCACCCAATCATTGCTGACATGAAGTCCGATCCAGAGGAACATCATGATGCCATTCTCCAGGATGTAGACTCCGGAGTCCGTGAAACGATCAGCGGAGCAGCGGATGGAGTCCGGTATGTTGGTATCCTCTGCCTTAATGTTATGCTGAAATGAAGACAGGAGAAGCTGGTGGTCATTGGTTGATTGTTGAGATGAGGGCAAAGGTCAAATAGTGCCAGAGAGGTTAATGTTTATCCAACAAGTACACCAGAATAACCCTTACTCTACAAGGGCTTTGAAAATTTGTTATGACTTTTTTTTTCATATACATTTCTGACAACCTTCCTTTCATTACAAGTTTGGTTGGAATGAAAGCTAAAATATTGATCTTTTGGGTAATGAAAGCCAAATTAGGAAATAATGGACAAAAATATGAAAATTAAGCAATTTTTGGCTAAATTTGGTCAACAAATGGCCCATTTTTGCACCAGTATAGCTTCTTGTCAATATTGAAAACAGAGATTTGTGTGACATATTTAGATTCTTTATCAAATTAGCAATGATGCTAATCTAAAATTTGTAGAAAGAAAAGATACCAAAAATGATTTTAGTCAAATGACCCCTAAAAACTGCAGCAGAAAAATTATAACGCAGTAGTCACGGTAAGACTCGAACCTGGTGCACACGCGTGCTGGCCGCGCTCATATTAACTACACCAGATGATCATTGAAAATGCTGTGGTTAAATTTATTTATTTTAGTAAAAAATCCAAAGAGGGGGTATGCCTGTATCTACATATCAAATGAAAGGTAAATGCAAGCACTTTAAAATGGCGGTTCAACGAAGCATGTGTGATGTACTGTTTTAGAACAGGATTTTTTAAAGATAAAAAACGGGTCAAAAAATGGCAGAAAATCATAAAATTTTGAAGAAATTTCTCCAGAACAAAAGATTGCAGGTAGGGATTATAAAAATAGACCAAAAACCAATTCTCTCATGTCTTAGGACTTGCGTGTTTGATTTTGAAGCAAAAATGTGATCTTGAAGTTATTTTTTTGCCAATTTTGGAGCTTTACCCATTTTTTCAAAATTCTGTATGACCCCTATAAAAAAGTTACATTTTGTGAAAGAAATATCCGAGTACTTTAAAATGATACCAAGATTACTTAATATGACTTTGGTACAGTCCCAATTTTATTTTTAGAAAAAGGTGGTTTGAAAACGGCGATAATATTGCCGCATTGTAGAGTAAGGGTTAAAGGAGTAAAGTAGGTTGATGTGTGGGGTTTAACGTCACCGCGACAGCAATGATCAAATAGTGTCACAGAGAAGTGGAGTTTAACGGCACCGCGACAGCAATGATCAAATAGTGTCACAGAGATGTGGGGTTTAAGGTCATCGCGACAGCGATGATCAAATAGTGTCACAGAAATCAAATGTCAGAGGTGTTGGTCTGTGGGGTTTAACGTCACCACGACAGCGATGATCAAATAGTGTCACAGAGATCAAATGTCAGAGGTGTTGGTCTGTGGGGTTTACCAACACCACGACAGCAATGATCAAATAGTGTCACAGAGATCAGATGTCAAAGGTGTTGGTCTGTGGGGTTTAACGGCACCACGACAGCGATGATCAAATAGTGTCACAGAGATCAGATGTCAGAAGGGTTGGTCTGTGGGGTTTAACGGCACCACGACAGTGATGATTAAATAGTGTCACAGAGATCAGATGTCAGAGGTGTTGGTCTGTGGGGTTTAACGTCACTGCGACAGCGATAATCAAATAGTGTCACAGAGATCAAATGTCAGAGGTGTTGGTCTGTCAGGTTTAACGTCACCGCGACAGCAATGATCAAATAGTGTCACAGAGATGTGGGGTTTAACGTCACCGCGACAGCAATGATCAAATAGTGTCACAGAAAAGTGGGGTTTAATGTCACCGCGACAGCAATGATCAAATAGTGTCACAGAGAAGTGGGGTTTCACGTCACTAGGCTTGGGCGATATTGAACATAATGCAATATCGATATATCGCCTGAAAAATATCGATAATATCGAAATACCGATATGCAAATAATAGGACGTCATACGTAAGCTGTATGTACTGTTCTGGGCAAGGTAATCGTCTCGGCTTAAAAAAATGTCAAGTAAAACTTTTTGTACAAATTAACAGAAATCACTGCAAATATATATACATATGATCTTCAAATAAACACCCATTATGTTTAAAAATGTTCTTTACATGGTTTCTATCTCAAAAGATCAATCACAGAAACTTTGAAAAGTTTAGGCCTCAGGATATTCTTAAAAAAAAAAAAAAATGTTGTGGAACTGGTATTAGGCCTACACTGTATGCCTTACAAAAATCGGCTCCAATTCTTCTTAAAATTTTATAATTCACTTACTTCTTATGGCAGTTGTACTAAAGAGGCATTATTTTAGTAGCATTATATGTACTTCTAGAAATTCAGAAGTCCATATATGATGCATATTATTGAATTTCTAGTCTGCTTCTATCATCGCACGAGTGTTGTCACTAAGAAGAAACAGTGGTAGATGGTATGTGTGTACATAGTAAAGTACTGTACAGTAGTGATACTGTGTGTATGTAGTTACAGCACTGTACATTATCTGATCGATCTGGCAAGACCAGTTTGTCACTTTTACTTTAGACTTTCTGAACGAACAAAATAGTGAGAAAAACCTCATAATTTTGTCAGTAATTTGTCAATTAATGACTGTTTGATTTAAAAATTCAGATTCAGTATTCCTTTTGAGGAAACTTAACACGATGTTTGAGGATTCAACATCTTATGATTTTTGTTGTCTGAACATCGTAAGCCATCAAGTATAAAGTTGAAGTATTGCGCAATGCCTCTGTAATCCGCGAGTCGAGTGGTTTTTTGTTCATTGAAGGATTTTTGGGTAATTGTTATCACAATATTAATGTTTTAATAAAGTTTTATCATAACTGACTGCCTGAAACTTTGATATAAATAAAATTCATTAACTTTTTGTGGCTGCTTAATAAAAAATACTCGGATGTTTGATAGTCATGTTTAGTTTTGTAATAGTTCATGTATTGTGTGTTATTGAAAAAACATAATATCGATATGTCGATACGACCCTTGAACTCAATATCGGCCATATCGATATGGGTCAATATCGAAATATCGATATATCGCCCAAGCCTACACGTCACCACGACAGCAATGATCAAATAGTGTCACAGAGAAGTGGGGTTTAACATCACCGCGCCGCAATGATCAAATAGTGTCACAGAGATCAAATGTCTGAGGTGTTGGTCTGTGGGGTTTAACGTCACCGCGACAGCGATGATCAAATAGTGTCACAGAGATCAAATGTCAGAGGTGTTGGTCTGTAGGGTTTACCGACACCACGACAGCAATGATCAAATAGTGTCACAGAGATTGGATGTCAAAGGTGTTGGTGGTCTGTGGGGTTTAACGGCACCACGACAGCGATGATCAAATAGTGTCACAGAGATCAAATGTCAGAGGTGTTGGTCTGTGGGGTTTAACGTCACCGCGACAGCGATGATCAAATAGTGTCACAGAGATCAGATGTCAAAGGTGTTGGTCTGTGGGGTTTAACGTCACCGCGACAGCAATGATCAAATAGTGTCACAGAGATCAGATGTCAAAGGTGTTGGTCTGTGGGGTTTAACGTCACCGCGACAGCAATGATCAAATAGTGTCACAGAGATGTGGGGTTTAACGTCACCGCTAAAGCAATGATCAAATAGTGTCACAGAGATCAGATGTCAGAGGTGTTGGTTTGTGGCATTTAACGGCACCACGACAGCGATGATCAAATAGTGTCACAGAGATTAGATGTCAGAGGTGTTGGTCTGTGGGGTTTAACGGCACCACGACAGCAATGATCAAATAGTGTCACAGAGATGTGGGGTTTAACGTCACCGCTAAAGCAATGATCAAATAGTGTCACAGAGATCAGATGTCAGAGGTGTTGGTTTGTGGCATTTAACGGCACCACGACAGCGATGATCAAATAGTGTCACAGAGATTAGATGTCAGAGGTGTTGGTCTGTGGGGTTTAACGGCACCACGACAGTGATGATCAAATAGTGTCACAGAGATCAGATGTCAGAGGTGTTGGTCTGTCGGGTTTAACGTCACCACGACAGCAATGATCAAATAGGGTCCACAGATCTTACACAAGCCACAGATCTTACACAAGCCACAGATCTTACACAACCTACAGATCTTACACAACCCACAGATCTTACACAACCCACAGATCTTACACAACCCACAGATCTTACATAAATTCTACAACTTTTGCCTCTTTAAGTTTAAATATCAAAGACTTTTAAAACATTTTGCTATCAAAAGAGGTGCAGTGCCTCAGTGGTTAAGGAGTCATGCTCGTATTTGAAAGGTACCGGGTTCAATTCTCATCGTAAGCCATGCATTGTGTCCTTGGGCAAGACACTTTACTCTACTGGCTTCAGTTCACTCAGCTGTAAAATGAGTACCAGAACTGCGGGGGAGTTTATCTGCGATGGACTGGCATCCCGTCCAGGGGGAGTCATGTACTCTCATCCGCTTGCGCCATGGAAACGGGGGATAAGCACTGGTCCTATATGAGCCTAATGGGCTCGGATTGATTTAGCTTTAGCTATCAAAGGAACTTACCACTGGGATGAGTCTGGGGTAAAAGTACACGTGTGTTGATTCGACGCCCATGCTAAGAACGGTCTGCATCAGCCAGCTCCGGTCGTCAGTCGTGATGTCAACGCAGCCTGAAATGGCGTCACTTTTAATAACAGAATTGATAAACAGCGGAAGTACCTTCATACACTCTGGGAGAATCAACTGTAAGAAAAGAATACAAGTTGCTTTTAAAGTCTTGATCAAAATTCTATGGAGTATTTGCGTTGTCATGAACTGTCCATTAAATGCCTGTAATGCACGGCCTCCAGTATTTGGCTTAGTCCATTTTTACAACAGGTGAATTTCTTAACAAAGCGAAAAAATATTTGTAAAAATTTCTTGTTTTTTTTTATTCTTGTTTGTCGTTTTTCATTCATTTCAAATAAACTAACATAGAAATTCTATAAAAAGATTTCAAAGGATTTTGCACTCGTGAATAAACTTACTAAAGTCGGGTCATTCTACTCGGGCCAAAATCCTTTTGACTTGCATTAAATACGCATATAATCACTCTGCCTCAACATTAATCTTTAAACAATAAATAGAAATTTGCAAGTTGAAAGGTTTCGTTTACTAACGGTAGTTTCTATATATGGTTTGAAAAACTATAAACCTCTTTTTCAAAGCAAAGATTATGTAAACAATATATAGTTATAATATCTTATTTTATTGCTTTCCACTGCATCTTTATCCACAATAAGCATGAACGTTATTACCATAGATGTGTTCATAGCAAAAACTGAAGGAAAAACAATATGATAACAATTGCAAAGAACATTACTATAAAAGAAATGAAAACAGTATGTTTTGATAAATGCAGTGGAGTAGACCTAATGGAGGTGAAGCCTATTAAAACATCTACACAATATTTTATCTTTTGAGTCCATCCAAATAAATATTTTAATTGTTTCATTTCTATTTAAGCCAGGTTTTATTGTTTCAACTGCTATTCAGATCAGGAACCAGTTTTTTTGAGGCAAAGTTTTCATTGTTTCCATTTCCTTTCCAGTGAAATAAAAATTGTTATTGAAACCCAGGTTTATTGTTCTCAGTTGTGTTGAGGGAAGACACTTCCTTTTGTGAGCGAGATACAAATTGCTATAGCGACCAAGGTCAATCATTTTGTTCTTTTCAAGCCAAAAATTTCAAAATACCATCAACATTTCATTTGATTAAAATACTTGTGGATGCCGCTGCTGCACAGCGGATGATAGAATACGAGACAACAAACTACAAAGCATTTTTAAGTACCATTTTATGAGGGAATCTCGTCTCAAGAAAATTGTTTGACCCATCACCAATAAATCCAATAAATACTGGAAACATCCTTCCACAGCGTTAATCAATTGACTTGTCAGTGATTGTGTTAATATTTTAACAATCAGAAACGTTGGCTTGTTGGTTATGTTTCATTTCCTTAACCTTATCTCCACCTTAACCTTATCTCCACCTTAACCTTATCTCCACCTTAACCTTATCTCCACCTTAACCTTATCTCCACCTTAACAACTTGTTCACCAATTTCAACAAAAGCCTATCTTCTATCCAAGCAACCACCAACAAACTCTTACCTGCCCTTGAGTTGATGGACTAGCACAGTTCTTTCTGTAACAAGCGAGGATTTGAGCACACTTGGTAATCAGACCTTCACGGATAGCTTTGGGATTTGAATTGGGAATATGTTTGATTGCTGCAAGGGAAGAAAATATAAGGAAGAAATACTCAATAAGGAATCAAAAGTTTATTCTGAAAATTTCCAATACAGAGAGAGATTTTTAGAACTGTTGGAAGGACGACATGCTCCACTGTTTAAAGCTTGCATATAAATATAGAACAAAATAATACATAAGGAATCAAAACTTAATTCTGAAAATTTCCAATACAAAGAAAGATTACTAGAAAGATTACTAGAATTGTTGAATGGACGACATGCTCCACTGTTTGAAGCTTGTATATGAATAAAGAAGAAAATAATACATAAGGAATCAAAAGTTAATTCTGAAAATTTCCAATACAAAGAAAGATTACTAGAAAGATTACTAGAATTGTTGAATGGACGACATGCTCCACTGTTTGAAGCTTGTATATAAATATAAAAGAAAATAGTACATAAGGAATCAAAGGTTAATTCTGACAATTTCCAATACAGAGAAAGATTACTAGAACTGTTGGAAGGAATATGTTAGATTGCTGCAAGGGAAGAAAATATAAAGAGGAAAATACTCTATAAGGAATCCAACGTTTATTCTGATATCTGAGAATTTTCAACACAGAAGGGTTGAAATGACAAAGTGGTACTGCTGGTGTAAACAAAATGAGATAGGTAAATGAGTTTTAAAGAATTAATTCAGTGGCCAGAAATGTTTATATGGAGGAGGACAAGAAGATAACAGAGGAAACTAATGTTTATATGGAAGAAGGACAAAAAGATAACAGAGGAAACCAATGTTTATATGGAGGGAGGACAAGAAGATATCACAGGAAACTATTGTTTATATGGAGGGAGGACAAGAAGATATCACAGGAAACTATTGTTTATATGGAGGGAGGACAAGAAGATAACAGAGGAAAGCAATGTTTATATGGAGGGAGGACAAGAAGATATCACAGGAAACTATTGTTTATATGGAGGGAGGACAAGAAGATATCACAGGAAACATAATGTTTATATGGAGGGAGGACAAGAAGATAACACAGGAAACTAATGTTTATATGGAGGGAGGACAAGAAGATAACAGAAGGAAACTGATGTTTATATGGAGGGAGGACAAAAAGATAACAGAGGAAATTAATGTTTATATGGAGGGAGCACAAGAAGATAACAGAAGGAGCTACTTTATGATCTTATTCCTGAAGGTTTTTAATCCTCAAATTGCAAAAAAAATTGACTAGCATTTCTTAAGGGGGGAGATTATTTTAAAGAATTCAGGATTATTTTTCTGCCTACCAAACACACACCAGACTGGATTATTAGCACTCTCTAGAGCGCATACCTCCGGAAGTTGTAATTCCAACATGCCTATAATTATTTTAGACTTCATTTGATCCCCATACCCAATATAATAAACTACCTCAGAAATCCTAGGCCCACAAAGAATCATCCCCCACATTTTGACCTGTAATGATTATTTGCAATCTGAACACTTGAAGATTATCTTCGGACTTGATTTCTTCCAAGGCCATATCATTGTTTTCAGTTTCATTAAGGCAAAGCATTCATTGTTTGAGTTCCTTTTAGTTAAGATTCACATTCCATCAATTTCCATTCATGGCAGAAACCAGTTGTTTTTATTTGATTTAATTTTCTTTTAAGTCCAGAAAATTGATTGTTGGATTTCTTTTAATGGCATGAATTCATTGTTCATCACCTTCCATTGGAAAGTTTCAACTGTCTTGAGAAACCGTACCCTAAACAACCCACTCCTCAATTTCTGCCCTTCCCAAGTACCAATACGTCCTAAATTTAAATCACTTCTTCCTCAAGCAATAATAAATCACACATCATATTTAATCCGTATCTAATTATGTTCTTGAGATATTCTAAAGACAAGACAACTTCACCCGTAATGTACAAGCTTTGAACATTAAGTGCATTACAGTAACTATAAGTGCACTGTTGTATGATAGCAGCTAACTGTTTATATCAAAGTATTTTCTGTAATGTTAAAAATGATAATGGAGGCATTGATCAATAAAATGTATTAATAATCTTTAATGTTGTTTGCATGTAAAGTGATTTTATTACCCCATTTGCCCCTCAAATGATGCCGATTTTACCCCTTTGTCAGTCTAGTTCGAAGGCAATAAACAGTTCCTAAATGTCCCAAGCCAGTCACATAAAAAAGTTGTGCAAAAGGTCAGTGTCGACATGCCACCTATATGCCCTTATTTGCTCACGATTCATAGTTATGATTTCAATTTTCTTTCATGTAAATAGAAAAACAAATTTCTTGAATAGTTGCAAACAGATACAAACTAGAATATTAGCACTCTCTAGAGTGCATACCTCTGCCCTGTTGCAATTTCAACATGCCTAAAATGATTTTAGAGTTCATTTGATCCCCATACCCAATATATTCTACATCAGAAATCCTAGGCCCACCAAGATTCACCCCAAGTTTTGATCTGTTATGACCATTTGCAATCTGAACACTTGAAGATTATCTTCTGACTGGATTTCTTCCAAGGCCATACCATTGTTTTCAGTTTTATTAAAGTGAAGCATCATTGTTTGAGCTCTATTCAGCCAGGATTCACATTCCATCATTTTCCATTTATGGCAGAAACCAATTGTTTCATTTTTATTGATTCCAGAAAATACTTGATGTAAGTCTCTTCAAGTCCAGAAAATTGATTGTTTGGATCTTCATTCAGAGCACAAAGTCATTGTTCAGCACATTCCATTGGAAAGTTTCAACTTAAGTCTTGACAGATCTCATCCTAAAACATCCCCACCCTCAATTTCTGCCATTCCCCATTCTAATTAGTCCCAAATTTGAATAAATTCTTTATGAAACAATAACAAAACCACACAACAAATTTAATCCAAATCCAATAATCAGTAGTTCTTGAAATATCTTGATGACAGACAGACAGACAAACAGGGCAAAACATGTCCCCACCCCCCATTTTCTCCCTTCCCATTCCAATATGTTATCACTTCTTCCTGAAGCAGTAATCCAACCACACACCAAATTTAATCAAATCCAGTCATCAGTTCTTGAGATATTTTGATGACAAATAAACAAACCAACAAACAAACAAATTTACAGGGCAAAAACATAAACTCCGGTCCAACTACTTTGGCGGAGATAATTAAGCTTTTAAATGCACCATCTGAAGATGCAATGCTAGCCACCGTATACTTGATCACACAGTACAATTGTTGCTGATTTGCATATAGCCCTCGGCGGGAAAATCTTACAGTTCAGATTCCACCCACTTAAACTCAACATTTCTTTTAAACATTAACCATGGCCAGGCTATTTGAAAAAAATATATATAGTTTAAGTAAAAAAACAAAAACAAACAAAAAAAAAAAAATTAATCATGCATATACCTCTGTTATTTTTCAAGTGCAATAATCATTCTGCTATACTTTTCTTTAAATTGGCTCCATTTGTGCATCATGGTGGCATTTTGTATTATACTTAAGCCAACAAAGGTTCCTGCCCTATAGCCTTATGGGTGTTCACTTTCTTCAATGTGCTATAAAAATGCACAAACAAGAGAGTAATAAGGCAGAAAAGAAATGCCTGCTAATGAAAAGTAGTGTCCAACTCCCCACCAAATTCATATTTTCTTCATCAAAATAAACAAATAAACTTCTATTACCTGCAATCTTTATAAGAATAATACCATACGTGATTTGAAATACATCATGATTGAAAATTAAACTGAATTACATTGTATTCCGTACTTAAGCCGGACCTTGTTTCAGCAAGGAGCTATGAAAAAGTTTTCATTTCAAAACACAGGCCGCGCGCCCAAGTAAAAGCAAATCTTCGGCACTAAAGATAAGATTTAGTTCAGCATTGATTTGAAACATTTCAGAATGATAAGCAATATTGGACACTCGGAATCATATAAAACTGCAAAACACATCTGTATTTGAACATTCTGTTTGTACTTTCTACTTGTGAAGCGATATGCAGAGCGGAATGCAGAGATAATATTAATAATTTATGAATATCAATGGGCTATCATCTACAGCGTCCACAAAAAAACATATAAACTCGCTCCACTTCGAACCAATGAAATCATTTCATCTTGTACTCCCAAGCGAATCACACGTGGCATGGGTCAATTACATACAACACGTGATTGGAACAAAAGATTCAATCACTAGTGCTTTTATGACTAAAAAATTCAGGAACGGAAGAAATTTTTCAAAACAAAATGCATGAAATCTTTGGTTCTTTGTAATTTTGAACAATTTTGACCAGGACTGTTGTTCAAAACTAAATTTTACACATGAAAATGAGATTGGAAAGAATACAAACTTTTTGAGGAGATGAATGGTCTTTTTCTCCTGCAAACTCATTGCAGGGAGATTGTCTTTTACAGCTCCCTGCTTGCAATACTGGTGCGTGGGAAAAAATCACCACTTGCACTAATTTACATACAGCGGAAATAAAGTTAACTTTTTTGACCAATGACAGCACTTTCCGAATTACTTTGTACAGAAGTCACATTCGTGAGTCATGATATTCATTCATAAGTTTCATTTTTATCCATATCCAGGGACCGTAAAGCAGAGCTGGGCCCATACATATATGTGTTGTACATGTAAGTGAATGTAGTCTTGTAATTGTACACGTGAAGTGCACTTAGTACAGTAGGGCGGGGTTGGTTATGAATTTACAAGTGAATGGTCCTGCGATTTTGTTATCGCTGGGATTTATAATGGAGAAATGGATTGTAAGTATTTTACAAGACAAAAGGACTCAGGAGAGAATATGTAGAGGACTTCAAATCAAAGGAATTACAAAGAAAGGAAGGTACAATTGTTGTGGTCGTGGAAATATTAGCCCAGAAAGAAGACAAGACATTATCCAGCAGATTCAAGCCTGTTATTACAGGTATATGTGTTATGTTATGTATTTCCAAACATTCTCATTTCTCAATCGTATTATTAATTTAATCTGCATAAATATCACATATTTTCACAAATATATCAAAAGATACTTTAAAATACATTCTTACACAAAGCATGAACTTTCTTTTTATTAAAACAAAAGCGATTTTTACCATCTTTTTTTTTTTTTTTTTTTTTTTACAGTGATTTAGATCGTTTCGGTACTTTCAGAAAACATGAGTCAGACCGTAACCGCGGTTTCGCTGAACAGGTTTGAGTTCGAAACCGGCAGACCATGCAAGCTTAGTCTCAAGATTTAATCACTTCTTCCTTCAACAGTATAAAAACCACACACCAATCATCTAACCATCAGTTCTTGAGATATCTTGATGGCAAACAGACAAACAAACAAACAGACAAACAAACAGACAGACAGACAAACAGAGGCGAAAACATAACCTCCGTCCAACTACGTTGGCGAAGGTAATAAGCCACATGAGAAAAATTTCAAATACATGAAAATAATTCTTGTATTTTCAATTTTAAAACTAATCTACTACAAAGTAAATAATACAACTTTAAAAACATACCATGCTTAGCAAGAAAGTTGACTATTGTGTCCGTGTCACAGCTTCTGTAGAGGTCGGCCATTTGTGAACAGCAAGTAAATGACAAATTCAATATCCTCAGTCGTCTCTGACCGCTAACACTGGTATACAGCAATGCAACCTGTACACAAAATAGTTGAAGAACATGGTTTGGTTTGATGAGGCTTAATGGCACCATGACAGTCAAGAGTTAAACGTGCCAAGAGGGTGTTATAAGGTGCAAAGGTTAGGAAAGAGATGATTGGAAAAGGAGGAAAGGATGAAGAGAAGTAAACATTTTAGAGGAAATAAGTTGTAGAAGAAAAGGTGGTAAGAAGGAGAGAAGGAGAGGGACGTGAGATAGGAAAGGATGGGGGTGTGGGGAGATTAAATCAAGTGGTAAAGGATGCTGTTGCGGAGGAAGGTGATAATGTTAGAGAGGGGATTGCTCTTGAAGAAGTCGGAAATAGTGGTGGCAGGGACACGAAAGATCTAGAGTTGGCATAAATTGGACAGGTTAAGAGGATATGATTGATCGAGAGATCAGTATTGCAACTGGGGCAGATAGGTTTGGGAGAGCCAGAAAGGAGGTAGAGTGGGTGAGATAAGTGTGGCCTAGATGAATGAGGGTGAAGAACATGGAAGTAATAGATTGATCAGCTGCAAGTAAACTGTAGGCAGGTTTAAGGATAAGTTTGAGGTTTCATAATTGTCAATATTTAATGAGGATCTCTTTCAGCTTCGCACAACAAACAATACACAGACATGAGTACATAATAATCACAACTACAGCACTGAACGCATATATTCCTTGTTTTTGTGACACCAGGAAATTATTTGCGGCAAACATCGTTTTTGTTGTATTGTTTTGGTGGTTTTCAGTTTGGGATTTTAATGAGATGACTTACCCTTCTTAGATCGCTGTTATCTCTTGTTATGTAGACCCTATATCAGCATCAAGTAGTGGAGCTACTACAATAGTTGCACTGTTCAGACTCCTAAAAACATTTTCTCATTAAATTATATTACCCTTGTCCCAGTCCAATGACAAGCTTTAACATAAGCAATATAAAATTCTGCTGTGGGGAAAGTATCGGAGTCAAAATAAAACCTAATAAGAGAACAGTTTGTTTGTTTGATGAGGGCTTAATGGCACCACAACAGCAAGGGTCAAATTGTGCCTGAGAGGTTAAATCATTTCAGAGGTAGAAAGGAAAAAACAGGGAGAGATTGAGAGAAACACGAGAACTAAAAGCCAGAAAGCTGGGATCGAGAGAGGTGCATGGGTGAAAAAAAAACAAAGTAGAGAGAGGAAAGAAGGGAAGAAGGGAGGGGGGGGGGTGGAAGAGGAGGAGGGGGTGGGAGAGGAGGACTTATTCTAAGAGAACAGAAAGAAAGGTTTCAAGCCCAGTAATAACATTCCTCACCTGTACATACGCTCCACCGTCTTCCTGTAATTTATCATCATGCTTAATCTCCACAGTTATTGCCTTGTCTCCGTCAATCGAGGCCAGCTCTACATCTGTCGTGTTGGCCATGTAAAAGTTTCCAAAGAAATCTGTTGGACGGATACCTGTGCTGGTTCTTACCCTCAGAACAGAGTCAAAGCCCGTTGGTCTCTGGATATTACGAGTTAGATCATGGATGAAGCGCTCACCATCTACTGCAGCCTGTGGGTAACAAATGAAAAAGTTGCAGTCAAATGTTGACTAATAGTTACTACTAAAGTTCACTAATTGAAGTTTGAATTCATAGATGTGAAAATTAAAATGTTGAAAATCTGAAAATGTCTTTGACATATCAAGAGGATAAATGCATTAAGATCGCGATGGTGCTAGCTGTGTTTTTGGATTCAATCTTACTTATAAATAAAACAAAGTGGTGTCTTATATATTTTGGTGGGCTTTGTTTCTTGCTGCAATCTACAATCCCAGACAAAATTACTTGGCAATTTTTCCCAAAACAATTTTTAAAATTACATCCCAACAATGAATTGTGAAGGGCAAAAAGTGCCAAGACTTTTGTCAGATTGAATGTAGTATTATGACTGTAAAATACAACATGTTTGGTAACAGTTTACACTATTTTGTATATATACTAATAGTTTTTTTTTCCAGGCATGCTGCTAATAGGGGAAAAAAGTTAGGAAGATAAAACAAACCAAAGTATCCTCTTCATTAATAAAGTTAATATGGAAGTAGATGGTAAAGCTTTCAGGTCAAACACAAAACGCTCTGATTTCTCTGATAAAATGGTGCAACATCACCTACCTGGAAATGGTTGTATTTGTAGATCTGGCCACCCGTTAATGAGGAGACTTGGTTTATTGTCGCAAGGTCAACATAAGAATTGGGGAACAGAAACAGATCAACAGAACAGCCTGCCTTCACACATTCCTGGCCGAGTTTGGTGTAAAAATTTACTTGCGGAGTAAGAACAGTCTGTAATGAGAAAAAAATTCACACTTTGTTACATAAAAAAGGAATTTACTATATGTATTATTTGTTCAAAATGTTAAAAATATAGCATAATGAGGTGCATTTTTTAATGTCTTGAATCACCACAAGTGATATAAGGAAGAGATAAACATTTGATAAACATTTGAAAAATTCAAGTGGTTGCTTTGAAGTGTTCACTGGGAAAAAAGTAAAGGTACATCCCTTCTCATTCTTCGTGAAAATAACTAATGTGGGGCAGTCAAATTACGGAACTGGAAAAGACATGAATAGGACTAAGGAAGTCATAAGAATGTACCATATGAAGCAGTCCCATCAGTCATAAGAATGTACCATATGAAGCAGTCGCATCAGTCATAAGAATGTACCATATGAAGCAGTCGCATCAGTTATAAGAATGTACCATATGAAGCAGTCGCATCAGAGTCATAAAAATGTACCATATGAAGCAGTCGCATCAGTCATAAGAACGTACCATATGAAGCAGTCGCATCTGAGTCATAAGAATGTACCGTATGAAGCAGTCGCATCAGAGTCATAAGAATGTACCATATGAAGCAGTCGCATCAGAGTCATAAGAATGAACCATTTGAAGCAGTCGCATCAGTCATAAGAACGTACCATATAAAGCAGCCACATCAGGGTCATAAGAATGTACTATATGAAGCAGTCGCATCAGAGTCATAACATTGTGCCGTATGAAGCAGTCGCATTAGAGTCATAAGAATGTACCATATGAAGCAGTCGCATTAGAGTCATAAGAATGTACCGTATGAAGCAGTCGCATCAGAGTCATAAGAATGTACCATATGAAGTAGTCGCATCAGTCATAAGAATGTACCATAAAAGCAGTCGCATCAGAGTCATAAGAATGTACCATATGAAGCAGTCGCATCAGAGTCATAAGAATGTACCATATGAAGCAGTCGCATCAGAGTCATAAGAATGTACCATAGAAGCAGTCACATCAGAGTCATAAGAATGTACCATATGAAGCAGTAGCATCAGAGTCATAAGAATGTACCATATGAAGCAGTCGCATCAGAGTCATAAGAATGTACCATATGAAGCAGTCGCATCAGAGTCATAAGAATGTACCATAGAAGCAGTCACATCAGTCATAAGAATGTACCATAGAAGCAGTCGCATCAGTCATAAGAATGTACCATATGAAGCAGTCGCATCAGAGTCATAAGAATGTACCATATGAAGTAGTCGCATCAGTCATAAGAATGTACCATAGAAGCAGTCGCATCAGAGTCATAAGAATGTACCATATGAAGCAGTCGCATCAGTCATAAGAATGTACCATATGAAGCAGTCGCATCAATCATAAGAATGTACCATATGAAGCAGTCGCATCAGTCATAAGAATGTACCATATAAAGCAGTCGCATCAGTCATAAAAATGTACCATATGAAGCAGTTGCATCAGTCATAAGAATGTACCATATGAAGCAGTCGCATCAGAGTCATAAGATTGTGCCGTATGAAGCAGTCGCATCAGTCATAAGAATGTACCATATAAAGCAGTCACATCAGAGTCATAAGAATGTACCATACGAAGCAGTTGCATCAGTCATAAGAATGTACCTTAGAAGCAGTCGCATCAGTCATAAGAATGTACCATATAAAGCAGTCGCATCAGTCATAAGAATGTACCATATGAAGCAGTCGCATCAGAGTCATAAGATTGTGCCGTATGAAGCAGTCGCATCAGTCATAAGAATGTACCATATAAAGCAGTCGTATCAGTCATAAGAATTTACCATACGAAGCAGTTGCATCAGTCATAAGAATGTACCTTAGAAGCAGTCACATCAGTCATAAGAATGTACCATATAAAGCAGTCGCATCAGTCATAAGAATGAACAATATAAAGCAGTCGCATCAGAGTCATAAGAATGTACCATAGAAGCAGTCGCATCAGTCATAAGAATGTACCATATGAAGCAGTCGCATCAGTCATAAGAATGTACCATATGAAGCATTTGCATCAGTCATAGGAATGTACCATATGAAGCAGTCGCATCAGTCATAAGAATGTACCGTATGAAGTAGTCGCATCAGTCATAAGAACGTATCATATAAAGCAGTCGCATCAGTCATAAGAATGTACCATATGAAGCAGTCACATCAGAGTCATAAGAATGTACCATATGAAGCAGTCGCATCAGAGTCATAAGAATGTACCATATGAAGCAGTCGCATCAGAGTCATAAGAATGTACCATATGAAGCAGTCGCATCAGAGTCATAAGAATGTACCATATGAAGCAGTCGCATCAGTCATAAGAATGTACCATATGAAGCAGTCACATCAGAGTCATAAGAATGTACCATATGAAGCAGTCGCATCAGTCATAAGAATGTACCATATGAAGCAGTCGCATCAGTCATAAGAATGTACTATATGAAGCAGTCGCATTAGAGTCATAAGATTGTGCCGTATGAAGCAGTCGCATCAGTCATAAGAATGTACCATATGAAGCAGTCGCATTAGAGTCATAAGAATGTACCATATGAAGCAGTCGCATCAGAGTCATAAGAATGTACCATATGAAGCAGTCGCATCAGTCATAAGAATGTACCATATGAAGCAGTCGCATCAGTCATAAGAATGTACCATATGAAGCAGTCGCATCAGAGTCATAAGAATGTACCAAATGAAGCAGTCGCATCTGAGTCATAAGAATGTATCATATGAAGCAGTCGCATCAGTCATAAAGAATGTACCATATGAAGCAGTCGCATTAGAGTCATAAGAATATATCATATGAAGCAGTCGCATCAGTCATAAGAATGTACCATATGAAGCAGTCGCATCAGTCATAAGAATGTACCATATGAAGCAGTCGCATCATTCATAAGAATGTACCATATAAAGCAGTCGCATCAGAGTCATAAGAATGTACCGTATGCAGCAGTCGCATCAGTCATTAGAATGTACCATATGAAGCAGTCGCATCAGTCATAAGAATGTACCATATGAAGCAGTCGCATCAATCATAAGAATGTACCATATGAAGGAGTCGCATCAGAGTCATAAGAATGTACCATATGAAGCAGTCGCATCAGTCATAAGAATGTATCATATGTAGGATAACGGATATCCGTCCATTTGGGAAAAATCATAAGATTTTTTTCAAATCCGCCGAAGCAGTCGATCTAGCAAGTTTAACAAGAAGATTTACTTTTTCCTCATTATTTGATTGTTTAGCTTGTTTATATGTTGCAGGATGTTTTGATTGAGATGCTTGTGTAAAGGTGAAGTACTAAAGTTCTTTGGCAGGATCTGGTTAAGAATGTACCTTTTTAAAAAGCAATTTCATCATTAATCTTGAAGTAAAATGTTTTCAAATGAATGAGGATGCCTTCTTCTTTTATGATGCCTATATTCAGTCTTTCCTCTGTATCACTGTAAGTCATATGAATGAAACCACTTCAAACTCAGTATATACAGTCAGAAAGGAATAGCATATGAAATGCATTCGCATATTGCCTCAAAAGAACAATAGACCTTTGTCTTGCAGACTTCCTGTCTGGTCTATAAGTCATCAGCATCACATTGAGATAGGGATCACTGTTTTTTTAAGTATCTTACTTGGCTACAATGAAACTTGAACTTCTGAATGGTAAAATTTAGGTAGTGAGGACCAATCCAGATGTCATTGAAATATTGAATGATGGCTGAAAGTTTTTAAACATTATCAAATGTTTTGAGATGCAATTATAGTAAAGAAGGCTACAGCCTGTAGAAGCATGTATAACTTAGTCTTTTTATTAGATGGGGAATTTGTACCCCTCCTCCCAAAAAAAAATATGAAGTATGGCTTGGAATTTTCAGTCCATTTATGATGATAAATGAAGAGGATAGACACCTTTAGGTGCACAGTAATTTTTACACAATTTTTAGACATTGCCCGTTGTTTTCATACTTTAATATCTTGATAGGGCTGAGACAATCACGCAGTCAAAAATCATACTTTTCTTAAAACAGCAGAATCGTTCCTCTTATTGTAGCCATATAGCCAACTTGACAACCCCTGATCACCCCTTCCCTTTGTTTCTTAAGATTCATGAGAATGTACCATATGAAGCAGTCGCATTAGATTCATAAGAATGTACCGTATGGAGCAGTCGCATCAGTCATAAGAATGTACCATATGAAGCAGTCGCATTAGAGTCATAAGAATGTACCATATGAAGCAGTCGCATCAGTCATAAGAATGTGCCATATGAAGCAGTCGCATCTGAGTCATAAGAATGTACCATATGAAGCAGTCGCATTAGTCATAAGAATGTACCATATGAAGCAGTTGCATCAGTCATAAGAATGTACCATATGAAGCAGTCGCATCAGTCATAAGAATGTACCATATGAAGCAGTCGCATCGGTCATAAGAATGTACCATATGAAGCAGTCGCATTAGAGTCATAAGAATGTACCATATGAAGCAGTCGCATTAGTCATAAGAATGTACCATAGGAAGCAGTCGCATTAGTCATAAGACTGTACCATATGAAGCAGTTGCATCAGTTATAAGAATGTACCATATGAAGCAGTCGCATCAGTCATAAGAATGTACCATAGGAAGCAGTCGCATCAGTCATAAAAATGTACTATGAAGCAATTGCATCAGTCGTGACAGGAAGTGATAGAATCTCCAGGACTGATCAAGCAAATAGGAAGACTGGATTGGTCATGATGAGAATTGGACTAATCAAATTTTAAGCTATCAGTCAAGACAAGGACTAATGCAGTTATGACGGGGAGAACTTTACTTAAGTACTGATGCATTCAAAAGCAACTAACACACTTAGGATGGCTGGATTATTCATGACAAGGGCTACAACTATCAAAATGAAGTTCATTACCTAAGAAAAGACTAATGCAATCATGCAATCATGACATGCAGCTATGACAACGAGTGAACACACAATTACAATGACGGGGTCGTCGCCTGCGTATTCGGTTATGATAGTAACAATGCTATCACGAAACGCTTAACACGACCCAGACGAGAACACAGGTACGACGTACGGACAGACATAACATTGACAACCAAGTCAATGTCCACGGTCTTTGATAAGCAGTTGTGGTGCACTGGCGTGTCTACCCAACCCAGGCTTGAACCCAGGGCCTCGTGGTCTGTAGACATGTATGATAACCGCTACACCACAGTAGGTAGACTTCACAACATGCAAATCCCATCTTGCTTTTAAGAAAAGATAATTACTTTAAGTAGGAATGGATAACACTAGTTCTATTATCTTGATGTTGTCTATAGTTAGAGGGGCACTCAGGTTTGTTTGTTCCTTTGATGAGGGCTTAACGGCACCACGACAATGAGTCAAATTGTGCCTGAGAGGTAACAACTGTTACTCTAGGGTCCTGTCCCTAGATGATTCAACTACGTCTGGCAAAGGAAATCGTGCAGCATGAATATTCAAATCAACTTTAAAGTTTTCTTTTAGGAAAAATTGTCTTAATACCAGGTGTGTGGTTATGTTACTGGTTAAGGAAGACTTGATTAAATTTGGGTACATTAGTAGGGGAAATTGTAGTGATATGAGGGTACTTGCTTGAAACATACCAATGGAATGTGGTCAGCAATGAATGATATTTGACGGTACTTGCTTGAAAAATACCAATGGAATGTGGACAGCAATGAATGATATAATGGTACTTGCGTGAAACATCCCAATTGAATTGGCAGCAATGAATGATATTTGATGGTACTTGCTTGAAATATACCAATTGAATGTGGTCAGCAATGAATGATATTTGATGGTACTTGCGTGAAACATCCAAATTGAATGTGGTCAGCAATGAGTAATATTTGAGGGTACTTGTTTGAAAAATACTAATGGAATGTGGTCAGCAATGAATGATATTTGATGGTACTTGCATGAAACATCCCAATTGAATGTGGTCAGCAATGAGTAATATTTGAGGGTACTTGTTTGAAAGATACCAATGGAATGTGGTCAGCAATGAATGATATTTGAGGGTACTTGCTTGAAACATACCAATTAAATGTGGACAGCAATGAATGATATTTTAAGGTACTTGCGTGAAACATCCCAATTAAATGTGGACAGCAATGAATGATATTTGATGGTACTTGCTTGAAACATCCCAATTGAATGTGGACAGCAATGAATGATATTTGAGGGTACTTGCGTAAAACATCCCAATTGAATGTGGACAGCAATGAATGACATTTGATGGTACTTGCTTAAAACATTCCAATTGAATGTGGACAGCAATGAATGATATTTGATGGTACTTGCTTGAAACATTCCAATTGAATGTGGACAGCAATGAATGATATTTGAGGGTACTTGCTTGAAACATTCCAATGGAATGTGGACAGCAATGAATGATATTTGAGGGTACTTGCTTAAAACATTCCAATGGAATGTGGTCAGCAATGAATGATATTTAATGGTACTTGCTTGAAACATTCTAATTGAATGTGGACAGCAATGAATGATACTTGATGGTACTTGCTTAAAACATTCCAATTGAATGTGGACAGCAATGAACGATATTTGAGGGTACTTGCTTGAAACATTCCAATTGAATGTGGACAGCAATGAATGATATTTAATGGTACTTGCTTGAAACATTCCAATTGAATGTGGACAGCAATGAATGATATTTGAGGGTACTTGCTTGAAACATTCCAATTGAATGTGGACAACAATGAATGATATTTGAGGTTACTTACTTGAAACATTCCAATTGAATGTAAGCAATGAATAATATTTGAGGGTACTTGTTTGAAACATTCCAATTGAATGTGGTCAGCAATGAGTAATATTTGAGGGTACTTGCTTGAAACATTTCAATTGAATGTGGACAGCAATGAGTAATATTTGAGGGTATTTGCTTGAAACATTGCAATTGAATGTGGACAGCAATAAATGATATTTGAGGGTACTTCCTTGAAACATTCCAATGGAATGTGATCAGCAATTAATTTATGCTCTGAAAGGTAATCAAATCAATCTATCCAACAAAGTGCTTAAATTCTAGTTGCTAATTTTGAAGGGTCTGGTATGACCCAACTCCTTCAATAAAAAGCTAAGTCAATGTTTTATTATTAGGAAAAACAGTCAGTTAATCTTATTGAGACAACTTCTTGGGGAGCGAAGATAGTCCTGCCAAACAGAAAATATAGCAAGTGGAGGAATAAAAGAGTAATGAAGCCAGACTCAAGTTTTCGTGGATAGCAAGGTTAAGATGGGTATATAAAAGGAACACGGTTCAGTCATGCAGAAAGGGACATCTATAGAAAGGGATCATATATGGTGAACAAGGGCCAGTCATTGAAAGAGCTAACATATATCCTGGTGATGGGTCAAGACCATACAGGATAAAGGGGTTACAAGAGTTACAACAAGAAACTATCGGAAGTACAGTATGCTCGACTATTCAAAGCTAGAATAGAGAATGGGCTTATAGAGGGAAGTATATACAGAAATAGGGTAGCAGGGGCGGATGATTTCAAATCACTTGAGCTTGGAAAGAGCACTTACATTTTCATTTGCTTTGTTAATTTTCACAACATTTTACTACAAGATTCAAAATATCTTTTGAGTTTTCATAGAGATATTTTAAGTCAAAAAGGCTCACGGTTACCTCACCCATGCAGTAACTCAGAAAACATGTCAAAGCTAGCAGTCTTTATGACCATAACAGTTCTTTGAGAGAGAGAGAGAGAGTTGAACACACAATTACAATGACGGGGTCGTCACCTGCGTATTTGGTTATGATAGTACAAATGCTATCACGAAACGCTTAATACGACCCGGACGAGAACACAGGCACAACGTACGGACAGACATAACATCGACAACCAAGTCAATGTCCACGGCTTTGATAACCAGTTGTGGTGCACTGGTGTGTCTACCCACTCCAGGATTGAACCCGGGGCCTCATGGTCTGTAGACAGGTATGATAAGCGCTACACCACAGTAGGTAGATAGAAACACTTCTTTTAGTTCTATCAATTTAATAACAAAGAAAGGAGAGACCCTGACTTGCCAATGTCAATTAAAGAATGTCATTAAGCCCCCTTCCAAACCTGTACCATCCCCCAGTCCCTACACATTCCCAGCACTACATCCTGGATTGTAATACAACTTCCAATTTAAGAAAATATGTGTCAAGCAAAGTCAAGCAGCATACAAAATGTACAATGACATTAAAGCAAAATTATGCGAAACAATATTGCGCAATGTACAACACACTAGACATTGGAAACGATACAAATCCCATCAATGCATATTCCAGACTGTCCCACATTCCATCCCAACCTGTCCCAAATGTCATCCCACGCCTATATTCCATGCATGCAATTGCACCTACAAACCAGATACTGTATGTCATTCTACCACTTGCATGGCCCACATGCTATCACAACTGAAATCCAGAGGACACCCCACCATTCCACCCTGTCCCACATGCCAACCCACCCTGTCCACATGCCAACCCACCCTGTTCCACAAGCCAACCCACCCTGTTCTACATGCCAACCCACCCTGTCCAACGCATCCTGACCAACATCCCACACCACCCTGCCCTACATACAATTCCACCATGTCCAACATGAAATCCCACCCTCATCCTTATTCCTTCAGCTACTTTATCATCATGTCATTTCTACCCCACCCTTCTACCCCTAATCATGCTCATTTGAGCAGTATCCGTGTCCTATACCCCTATGCCAAGTCACATGAATGTACACCATTCATCACTTATGAAAACTTTAACCAAAACTTTAACTTGACATTTTCATTGTTATGCAAATAAGCTAATTAGTATGCACACATAAACCTCCAATCATCCTCATTTAATCAGTACCCATGTCCTCTACCCCTATGCCAAGTCACATGAATGTACACCATTCATAACTTAAGTTATAAAAACTTCAACCAAAACTTTACCGGACACCGAAGCCTGGGGTAGTAGAATAGCTCTACTATTCTTCTAATAGTCAAGCAGACATCTGTAATGAAATCCAACATTTAGAGGAAAAATTTGTACAATACATATTGATTTTACATTCTAAAGCCGTCTCTAATCTAAATCTTTGGAAAAGAGCTTCAGAAACATTTAGGGATTACTGGTACAGGGAGTACATGTCAACCCAAACAAGACTAGAACTGGGAAGCTTGTATACAGTATTTAACATACACCACAGTTGCCTTAAATAATGTGTGTAACCAACTTAATATTCAGATATATATATATATATATATATATATACCAATATACTGAAGTATTTTCTTTAAAATTTTTTTAGTAATTATTACCCGGAATGAATAAGAATGATATGATATTCAAAAGATTATGATAAATTTGTATTACCTGCATGCATGACAAATAAAACTACACTTACATTGCACGCCTGAGGTAATGAATGAAATAAAACAGTCAGGAGAAAATATAAAAGTGATGCAGATCTTACAAACAACTTTAATTAAACCTCAAACAACAGAATGCAGACAACTAGAATGGTAAATACCGTCATGGTTCGCATGCACATGCAAATTGACACTATATTATATGACTCGGCCAATCATAAAAATGGCATCTCACTAACATGGCAAATGTCCCACATGGCAAACCATGACATCCCACATGGCATTCCACCATATTTCCCATGGCATTCTACCATATGTCCCACATGACATCCCTTCCCATTGTCCCACCATATGGCATACCATCCATGATCCACATGCATTCCTACCATGATATCCCTACATGGCATCTCTCCCTATGTCATAGCATCCCATATGTCCCACATCAGTAGCATTCCACCTGATATGCATTCCCATACAGTGTGCATGGCATTCCACCATATGTCCCATGTGGCATCCCACCATATGGCATACCATCCTATGATCCACATGACATCCCTTCCTATGTCCCACATGATATCCCTCCCTGTGTCCCACATGGCATCTCTCCCTATGTCCCCATAGCATCCCACCTTATGTCCCACATCAGTAGCTTCCCACCTGATGTCCCACATGGCATTCCACTATACAGTATGTCCCACATGGCATTCTACTATATGTCCCAAATGGCATCCCATCCTATGAACCATATGGCATCCCACCCCATTTCCCACATGGATCCCATCCTATGTCCCACATTAATCCAGCTATGTCCCACATAGCATCCCCTTATGTCCCACATGACATTCCTCCCTGTGTCCCACATGACATCCCTCCCTGTGTCCCACATAAAATCCCTCCCTATTTCCCCCATAGCATCCCACTTTATGTCTGGCATCAGTGGCTTCCAACCTGATGTTCCACATAGCATCCCACCTTATGTCCCACAATGGATCCCACCACATATTCTACATGGTATTCCTCCTAATGTCCCAATGACATCCTACTTTATGACCCACATGGTATCACATTCCATGTCCCCATGGCCTCCTACATATGTCCCACATAGCCTCCTACCATATGTCCCACATGGCATCCCTCCGTGTCTCACATGGCATCCCTCCCTATGTCCACATAGCCTCTACCTTATATCCCGCATGATGTCACACATGACATCTCAAACTATGTCACATTGTGTTACTCATGGCATCCCATCCCATGTCCCATATGGCATTCTACACCATGTCCCACATGACATCCCATGTCCCACATGACACCCATCCCATAGCATTCCACCCTATGTCCCTCATGGCATTTCACCATATATATCCCACATGGCATCCCACACTGTTCCACATGGCATCCCACCCCATGTCCCACATGGCATCCCACCCCATGTCTCACATGATATACCATAGACTCCATAAGAAGTCTCGTCCTAGCTATCACAGTCACAGATTGAGCACACTATGTATGAAAGTCTGTCAGTCCATATAATAACTTATATGCAAATGAACTGTTGAATAAGAAAAAAAAGGCAGAGTCAAATAATCATGCCTGATATAGCCCTTGGTGTGTACCACATGGTTTATATTATATCATATGTCCCGCATCCATGTCCCATATGAAGCCGCTCTTTATGTCCCTATGCAGTCACATCCTGTCACACTACCTGAATGAGCATACTAAAAAAAATTATTGTCAGTGCATATACTGTAGCAAGTTTATGCAACTGAACACAATAATAAAAGCGGAGTTTACTAATCATGCCTGATACAACCATTGGTGCACAAATATTTTGAAGAAATTTAAGGGTTTTAAACATCCAGTGTTACGAGAGACACTCGGGAATCTCTAAAGAATTCTGGGAAATTATATCACCTTACAGTTATCTTCGAAGGAAATATCAAATGTTTTGTAGACTTAAGAAAACTATCTTCAACTTGTCTTAGAGTGAAAAACTAACATTTAGTAAGGAAATTCCAGCCTTCCATGAGGATATCTAAAGAAAGTTTTGACCTTTTCTCAGGAACTCTGAACAAACTAACATTTTCTGAGGAATTTTTGAAAAAACTAACATTTCTGAGGAATTTTCAGGCAAAACTGTAGACGGCCACGGCCAGACAAAATTGTCATTACATAGGTTCACATTGTGCTTCCCATGCTCATCAAAAATGAGTTTCATCTGCTAAATTATTTTGTTTATTATGCTTCATTTTTCTTCCTGGAGATATTTGAGATAATCAGACGAGGGTTGTATGCGTGGAAGTGATCTTCTAGAAAAATGTGATATTTGATCATAAAATGTGGGAAGAAAACAAAAATATTTATGGTACAAATAACATTTCTAATGCTAGATTTTTTTTTTTGATAATCAAGAAAGGGTTTTAAAGTATGTAATGTTCTACAGGGTGACACATGAAACCTCTTTCTTTATTCAGAAAGGGGTGAAGTGCTCATGACCAAGAGGCATTTACAAGGTACAAAGGGCCATGAAGTGTGGGGTACTTTAAATGTAAATTTAGAGCTGCCTTTCATTAGATCATCAGGATTGTGTATTTATATATATATGTATGTATGTATGTATGTATGCATGCATGCATGTATGCATGCATGCATGCATGTATGTATGTATTTATATATGTATATATATATATATATATATATTTTGTTGATAAAGTATATATTTTTTTAGCTCATTACAATGAATTTGAATTTTTGTACATGTATCGCCTATTTACTTTTTAAACAGTTTTAACTTTTATATAAACTTTTTATATCTGTATTTTTAACAATGAATTTATTGTATTTTTTCTTGACTTGCATGTTTTTATTGTAAAGCGCTTTAGAGCAATTTTACATTGATAAGGCGCTAAATAAATCCTGTTAAATAAATAAATAAATTACAGAGGAATCAATACAGCAAGTACTGTGTTTCTTGTGTTGGAGATCAGGGTGAAAAGGAAGGTACAGAAAATATCAAAATTAGCTTTATGTTAACAAAGGTTTGTAAGAAGGGTGGTTATGGAATTAATGAAGCAGGGTCAATGAAATAGGGGCAGGGTCAATGAAATAGGGGCAGGGTCAATGAAATAGGGGCAGGGTCAACAAAATAGGGGCAGGGTCAATGAAATAAGGGCAAGGTCAATGAAATAGGGTACGGTCAATAAAATTGGGGCAGGGTCAATGAAATAGG
This sequence comes from Chiridota heheva, assembly GCA_020152595.1. Lineage (NCBI taxonomy): Eukaryota > Metazoa > Echinodermata > Holothuroidea > Apodida > Chiridotidae > Chiridota > Chiridota heheva. The sequence goes on from JAIGNY010001363.1 coordinate 1,678,604, forward strand.
GGCAGGGTCAATGAAAAGGGGCAGGGTCAATGAAATAGGGGCAGGGGCAATGAAATAGGGGCAGGGTCAATAAAATAGGGGCAAAGTCAATGAAATAGGGGCAATGAAATAGGGTCAATGAAATAGGGGCAGGGTCAATGAAATAGGGGCAGGGTCAATGAAATAGGGGCAGGGTCAATGAAATAAGGGTCAATTAAATAGGGGCAGGGTCAATTAAATAGGGGCAGGGTCAATACAATAGGGGCAGGGTCAATGAAACAGGGCAGGGTCAATGAAATAGGGGCAGGGTCAATGAAATAGGGGCATGGTCAATGAAATAGGGGCAGGGTCAATGAAATAGGGGCAGGGTCAATGAAATAGGAGCAGGGTCAATGAAATAGGGGCAGGGTCAATGAAATAGAGGCAGGGTCAATGAAAAAGGGGCAGGGTAAAGCAATGATCCAAAAAAGGTCAACTAGTGGTATTGTCACCATGATTGCTTTGTAAAAGAATTGCACAGAGACCTAAGACTAACACATGTTTTTTCAAAGAAACCTGTTTGAATTTGAGATAACTTTTCACCACAAACTACAAAAGCATTCCAAAAAGTTATTTGAGAATTGACTGTAATATAATTATCAATAAAACCCACCTAATGGTTCAAAATAGATGGATACAGGCTTCCTAGAGCACTCACTTTATACTCCAATGACGTTGATTGAGGTATGACCAAGTATAAACAATTCGGTTAAAGTCACCTTTGCTCCTTGCAACACGGGATAAAACAATTGATTTACATATGAAAATAGACAAGTTATTCAACTGAGAATATCACAAAATTCTGAACTTTCTAGCATGAAAATTGAAAAAGTTTAAAACTATTTTCAATCAATTTTGGTCCTACAATAAAAACCTTCTACGCCTAATCTAGAAAAAAATGTTTGTTTGATGAAGGCTTAACAGCACCACAACAGCGAGGGTCAAATTGTGCCTGAGAGGTTAGATCATTCCAGAGGTAGGAAGAAAAGAAAACAAGGGGAGATTGAGAGAAACATGAGAACTAAAAGCCAGAAAGCTAGGATCGAGAGAGGAAGGATAGTTACTTAAATACGCCATTTAACATACAAAGTAAAATAAAACAAAATGAAAAATATCAAAATAAGTGGGTCTTTAAGAGTTTTTTAAAAACTGTGGGTGAAAAAAAAAAAAAGTAGAGAGGGGGTGAGAGAGGATGACTAAATATGGTTGTAGAGGGAAGCATAATGAAGGAGATAATTTATATTATATTATTAATTTATGATAAATATCATAGGTTGAGTTTTCAAAGGTTGACAATTTATCTTCCCAAGCAAAAAACTTTATCATTTAGAAGTAACTCGAACATATCTGTTAACCTTTTGTCAAATTAACAAAACCCCAATATAATCAGTAGGAAAGAAATAACCTTTGTTTAAAATTTTTTAAAGAAAATTATCTAAAACTAAAGAAAATATCAAAACAAATTATATTCAAAAAAGAAAAATTGAAATGGTAACGAAACTTTTTTTTCTTTTTCATGCAACCAATAATGCAAAATTCAAATATAAAAAGCTTGTCTGAAGAAGGTCGGGAGATTAGAAATGTTCATGGAGTTGATTTTCAGGCATAAGTAAGTGTCAACAAATTCCAATGGGAGGTAGTTCACGAGTATATTTGTTTTTTTATCCATTTCGTGAAATTTTGCCGACTTTTATCAAATTTTGTTACAAAACATTGGTAGCCTACATATAAATTATAATGATGACCATTACCCCAAAATGTTTCTTTTAAATGTCTTCTGTGCTAGAGTCACTTTCTCAACGTTTTTTTTTTTTCCTCTCTGAAAGTGCTGATAGTTTTTAACAAATTAGATGTAATGATGCAACGTTCAAAATTTAAGTCTCATTTTGTAGAACAATCAAACAATATCTTATAAGTTTGCGTCTGTTGATATCTGAGCATGCGCCAAACTCTAACAAAGTTTTAAAATTGAACAATTAATCAATCTCCAATCACCGTTTAAAATTTAAAAGCTGAAAAAGATATACTTATTATTTCAAATTCTTGTAAGAAAATGAAATAATGCTGAAGAGAAGTACATTATTTTATCAAGAAAAAAGCAGCTAAATTTGCTGTTTTCATTCTTAATGTCAAAAAACACCTGCCTTCAACTCCTGACTTAGCTCTGTTAGCAAATCTCCCTCCTTCAAAATGGCGATTGAAAAATGGGGGAAAGGTGCATTATGGGTAAATATATTATGGACAAATCATACGAGTGACTTATTCCTTGCATTATGCTGAAGTCATTTTCATCTTATATATCTATCATTACTAAATTTGCTGACATTATAAATCGCATTACTCAAATGGAATGCCCAGACATCGGCCAAAATTACTAAATGCCGAGACAATAAGCTGCGTTACTAAATGATATAATTGTGCAGAATTTGAACACCATCACTAAATGTGCAGACAGTTGATCCCGCAGATCATCCATGTAGACTTTTAAAACCGATTTTACTCGACCAATCTCGAGGAATTTTCCCTTTGTTACTCAACTAATCAGCTGCAGTCGTTGAAAAAACATTGTAAGCAATAATTAGCGCATATCACCTTTATACATAAGTGTTTAAAAACATTTTTCCATAGGCTTGTATCCATGAACTGTTCAGACGGCAAAGAATCCCACAGTACTTGATTGGTTTATAAGATTTCTTCAGTATACGATTGGTCCATTATGGGCACATGAATTTCAGCCATATTAATTGATTTTAATCATCCGGAAATTGCTGATTCAGATTGAAGAGGGTTCTTAATTTTTTTTTCTCCAAGGGCCACCATTTCCCAAATATGTGGCAAAACCAGCGTCATGTGACAAACAAAACCTGTCAAAACAATCCTTAACTACAAACAAGCTGAGAGCGCGCGATAAGGACGATATATGCCAGATGTCGGCGATTCTCTTATAAGCCTTCCTTTGACAAGCAGCAAGTCTGCCCATTTTATAACAGAACTGATAACATTTTGCTTGATAAGCCGTGATGATATAGTGTGCAGATCTGCCTAGGAAAACCCCAAAATAAACAAGTATTTTGGGATTTTCACCAATCTCAATTCCGATTTTTTCCCCTGCTGCAACTATTGTTCGCGGGCCAGAGTTGGCCCACAGGCCGCCTATTAAGAATCACTGGTCTATAAAATCAAGAATTCAGAATGACAAACAAACTACAGAGCTGAGTTCTTCAGGCATAAAGAAAAGCTTCAATACCACTAAAGAATTTTATAGTAGCAATGAACAAGATAATTAGAAGCAACCCATTATTTGATGGCAGACAATACGATGAGCCACGCTGCAATCAAACCACATGTGTTATATAGTCACAACACAAATGATGTCTTTAAAAAATGGCTGCGGGTATACTGCAAGTATAACAAAACCAAAGAAAAGTGAATTATTTCTGTCTTTTCATCTTTCTTTATTTCACACCTTTTCTCCCATTTCCTTTCCATTTTCCCCTTTTCTTTCTCCTATTTTCCCTTCTTTTTCTCCTGTTTCCAATTGTTTTTTTTCTTCTGCAGATCTGACAAAATTATGAGACCATTAGTCCACTATATTTTCCACCCAGCTCATCTCATCTATCAAACGCACAAGCAAAATACTTGCAAAAAAAAAACATCTCTTAACAAATATTTTGACATTTCCAACTCAAATGAGAGAAAAATTAAGCAATATTGTTCTTCCAACAACATCACTTCAATTTTTTTTCTAAAATTATATTCCCCTTCGCATTTCTGCCCATGCAGTTTTATCCCCTAATTGTGGAGCAACAGGTCCACTTGAACCGGGGAATTGACACTCTCTCCAAGTTGATAATGCCCCTAAGAACTTAATGATGTTCAGAGATTTCTGCTATGCAATAAATGCAAAATGAGCTTTTATTTTGTAGCTTTAATTTTTCTACAATTTTCACATCAATCTATTCACTGCAAACTACTGAAGGAAAATAACTAAAAGTGACATTCTTTTTAAAGCAAAGCACAACAAACCAATGGGATTCACTCGTCCCACATTAAAAAAAGTCTTACCTTTTCCTTTTCTGTTGCCGAGTAGTTTCCTGTCATCCCTATTTTTGAGTTTTCCGGGAGCATCAGCGATGGGAAGAGATGAGTGAAATACATACAGCTTTCCAACACAATCTGCAGCCTGTGACATGAAGAGAACCATGTTGTTAAAAAACATGGTCACGACAGTAAAAGGTGTGGAAGATGGTTTTCAATTTTACCTTTATTACCACTATCACAACGAAAATCTACCATGGATTCAACTACGCCATTCTTGCAATCAGCGGATATCTACCATGGATTCAACTACGCTCTTATCTCTATCACGATGGATATCTACCATGGATTCAACTACGCTATTATCTCTATCTAAACGCATTTCAACCATGGATTCAACTACGCTATTTTCTCTATCACGACGGATGTCTACCATAGATTCAACTACGCTATTATCTCTATCACGATGAATATCTACCAAAGATTCAACTACGCTATTATCACTATCATGACAGATGTCTACCATTGATTCAACTACGCTATTATCTCTATCATGACGGATGTCTACCATGCTATTATCACTATCACGACGGATATCTACCATTGATTCAACAACGCTATTATCACTATCACGACGAATATCTACCATGGATTCAACTACGCTATTATCACTATCACACGACAGATGTCTACCATTGATTCATCTACGCTATAATCACTATCATGACGGATATCTACCATTGATTTAACTACGCTATTATCTCTATCACGACGGATGTCTACCATTGATTCAACTACGCTATTATCTCTATCATGACGGATGTCTACCATTGATTCAACTACGCTATTATCTCTATCACGACAAATGTCTACCATTGATTCAACTACGCTATTATCACTATCACGACAGATATCTACCATTGATTCAACTACGCTATTATCACTATCACGACAGATATCTACCATGAATTCCACTACGCTATAATCACTATCACGACAGATGTCTACCATTGATTCAACTACGCTATTATCACTATCACGACAGATATCTACCATTGATTCAACTACGCTCTAATCACTATCACGACAGATATCTACCATTGATTCAACTACGCTATTATCGCTATCACGACAGATGTCTACCATTTATTCAACTACGATATTATCTCTATCACGACGGATATCTACCATGGATTCAACTACCATATTATCTCTATCACGACAGATGTTTACCATTGATTCAACTACGCTATAATCACTATCACGACAGATGTCTACCATGGATTCAACTACGCATTATCACTATCACGACAGATGTCTACCATTGATTCAACTACGCTATAATCACTATCACGACAAATGTCTACCATTGATTCAACTACGCTATTATCACTATCATGACAGATGTCTACCATTGATTCAACTACGCTGTGCATTTTCTGATTAAAGAGTATCATAGGCTGGATTTGGGAGTGGCAATGGGAGAATTTTAACCCACTTTTTTCAAATTTATACCTTTTTATGGTAATTTGTTTTTGTATCATAGCAGGATTTTGTTCCCAGCACTTTTGGTAGGTCTTTGTTATTTTGTGACTTTGCCTGTTGTAGGCAACACCCACCCATGCAAAATATGATATTCAACTTGAAGCCTGAAATTATAGATTCTTTGAAACTAATGAATGCATCGCATCAAGTTTCAATTATTTGGTTGGATACAGGTTCAAAATTACAAAATGAAGATAAATCTATAATCGATTAAATGTTGAATTAAAGACAATTGAATTCATTCTGTCTTCATTTAATTGACAGCCAATGCATAGATCCCAGATTATAATTCTGTCTTGATTTCATTGACAGCCAATGCATAGATCCCAGATAATAATTCTGTCTTCATTATATTAACAGCCAATGCATAGATCCCAGATTATAATTGTCTTCATTTCATTGACAGCCAATGCATAAACCCAGATTATAATTCTGATTTCATTGACCATAGATCCCAGATTAAAATTTGTTTTCATTTCATTGACAGCCAATGCATAGATCCCAGATTATAATTCTGTTGACAGCCAATGCATAGTTCCCAGATTATAATTCTGTATTCATTTCATTGACAGCCAATGCATAGATCCCAGATTATAATTGTCTTCATTTTATTGATAGCCAATGCATAAACCCAGATTATAATTCCGTCTTCATTTCATTGACAGCCAATGCATAGATCCCAGATTAAAATTCTGTCTTCATTTCATTGACAGCCAATGCATAGATCCCAGATTAAATTCTGTTGACAGCCAATGCATAGTTCCCAGATTATAATTCTGTATTCATTTCATTGACAGCCAATGCATAGATCCCAGATTATAATTGTTTTCATTTCATTGACAGCCAATGCATAGATCCCAGATTATAATTGTCTTCATTTCATTAACAGCCAATGCATAGATCCCAGATTATAATTGTTTTCATTTCATTGACAGCCAATGCATAGATCCCAGATTATAATTGTCTTCATTTTATTAACAGCCAATGCATAGATCCCAGATTATAATTGTTTTCATTTCATTGACAGCCAATGCATAGATCCCAGATTATAATTGTCTTCATTTCATTAACAGCCAATGCATAGATCCCAGGTTATAATTGTCTTCATTTCATTGACAGCCAATGCATAAATCCCAGATTATAATTGTCTTCATTTCATTAACAGCCAATGCATAGATCCTAGATTATAATTGTCTTCATTTCATTGACAGCCAATGCATAGATCCCAGATTATATCCTACACATCCACATCATTCTACATCACCAAACACAAGCAGTGATATACTCTTAAGCCTACATTTCCCCTCATGTCCAATAGTGTGGGTACTTACCATGAGTGCAGAGAGACCAGCTTGTACCACTGGCCCAATCATAGACTCAGTTTCTCTCGTCTCAAAAAACATTTGTGGTATTTGGTCAAGTAAACTGTAGAAATGAAAATACCACAAATTTATGATGAAATTTAAGCCTGACGAAAGAATCTATGACCAAATAACTGGCGATATAAAAGATGAATATTCCTTTAAATTTACGATATAAAATCCTTAAAAAAGTTTTGCATGTGAATATTTATACACCACCATCATTAAACTTAGATCTACAAAACGGTCTTAATAAATGGTTGGAATGGAGGATAAATTCTCAACATATGAACTGTCCAAAGGTTCTTGTAAAGTGTCTAAAATTTGTTGAAAGAAATTAAATTGAATATAAATAAATCTTATGTATGTAAAACTGTATGTCAGTAGTATACTTCACATGTAAGCTCCAACAGGTACCAACCATAAAAATGTTTAAGTTTCAGGCGGTGTTTTTTTAGAGCGTATCGATCTTTCTCCTGTTTTGTATATACCCAAACTAATAATAAAGCACCAGCTGGGCCGTTGGAGGAGAAATGTAAGGCTTAACAAAATCATGCACCAAAAAAGCAAATTTCTTTACAGCTTGAAATAAATTCCTTTGCAATCAATTTTTAGTAAACTTTCTCAAATATAAGCAAAAAGCTTAATTATTTCAATTGGTTTGTTACATGTCTGATTTTATATATAACTCCTGTTCTGTATGTAACATCCTTTAAAGACAGCAAAAATGAATAAAAACAAATAGCCTAAACAGTGCAAATGATTGACTCTTTTACCTTTCAATGACAGATCTGGAGTCGGACAATTTCACCAAGAACCCATCCAACAAAGGCATGAATACATCGTGAACATCAGACACTACCAGCATCTGGGGTTGAGCGAGGGCACTGTTCACATTGTAGAAATGTAAAGTTGTATCGTAAGTGACAAAACCGACCCTGATGGGGGACTCCTTCTGACCATGTTCTCTATGAGAAAAAAAAAGGATTATCATGTTTATTAACATGTCACAGGGCAATAACTATGTCACAGGGCAATATCATCATTGTCACAAGGCAATAACTATGTCACAGGGCAATAACTATGTCACAGGGCAATATCATCATTGTCACAAGGCAATAACTATGTCACAGGGCAATAACTATGTCACAGGGCAATATCATCATTGTCACAAGGCAATAACTATGTCACAGGGCAATAACTATGTCACAGGGCAATATCATCATTGTCACAAGGCAATAACTATGTCACAGGGCAATAACTATGTCACAGGACAATATCTATGTCACAGGGCAATAACTATGTCACAGGGCAATAACTATGTCACAGGGCAATATCATCATTGTCACAGGGCAATAACTATGTCACAGGGCAATAACTATGTCACAGGGCAATATCTATGTCACAGGGCAATAACTATGTCACAGGGCAATAAATATGTCACAGGGCAATAACTATGTCACAGGGCAATAACTATGTCACAGGACAATATCATCATTGTCACAGGGCAATAACTATGTCACAGGGCAATAAATATGTCACAGGGCAATAACTATGTCACAGGGCAATATCATCATTGTCACAGGGCAATAACTATGTCACAGGGCAATAACTATGTCACAGGACAATATCTATGTCACAGGACAATATCATCATTGTCACAAGGCAATAACTATGTCACAGGGCAATAACTATGTCACAGGGCAATAACTATGTCACAGGGCAATAACTATTTCACAGGGCAATAAGCATGTCACAGGGCAATAACTATTTCACAGGGCAATAACTATGTCACAGGACAATATTATCATCACAGGGCAATAACTATATCACAGGACAATATCATCATTGTCACAGGGCAATAACTATGTCACAGGGCAATAATTATATCACAGGACAACATCATCATGTCTCAGACAGAGTTGGAATTAATCATAAAATTTCCCATGGCTTTTGGATAAAGGTGTTGAAAATTTTTCCATGAAAATCATGACAGAAATAATATTAATGTGGTAAATACATTTTATATGCTTCCTTTTTTTGTAATTTAATGTGCAATTTTACACACAATTACAAGGGGGACGTTTTTAGAGCACATATTTATCACATATACCGTTGCTTACTCATTTATTTACTAAAAAAAATAAAAAAATCTTCCTGCAAATCCCGTTCTTCCGGCGATTAAAACTGCCTGAATCGTCAATTTTTGTTACAGGTATGCACTGACTGCATAAAGATGAAAAACTCTTTTGGGGTATTGGTTCTCATTTGATTTGGCATTCATACCTCATTATGAGATATCATATTTATGCCTGAAAATTTATAAGGCTGTTAAAAAGTCAATTTTCAATAATAATAATGAAAGAAATTTGTATAGCATTGAATCCCTTAAACTGCCAAAGATGGCTACACCTCAAAGTGTTTTAAGATGGCAACACCTCAGTGTTTTAAAATGGCTACACCTCAAAGTGTTTTAAGATGGCTACACCTCAAAGTGTTTTAAAATGGCTACACCTCAAAGTGTTTTAAAATGGCTACACCTCAAAGTGTTTTAAAATGGCTACACCTCAAAGTGTTTTTAAATGGCTACACCTCAGTGTTTTAAAATGGCTACACCTCAAAGTGTTTTAAAATGGCTACACCTCAAAGTGTTTTAAAATGGCTACACCTCAAAGTGTTTTAAAATGGCTACACCTCAAAGTGTTTTAAATAGTAAATCCTTTTTTTTACCGCTTTCATGGTTCTTGATCTTCAACGCAATGTAGCTAATGCTGCCTTAAACTTTACTTAATTGGAAAAAAATATATTTTCATGGTCACGTATTCTTAAGTGGGTATTCTATACTTTGGTTCATAACCTATGCTTTGGTTCATAACCTATGCTTTGGTTCATAACCTATGCTTTGGTTCATAACCTATGCTTTGGTTCATAACCTATGCTTTGGCTCATAACCTATGCTTTGGTTCATAACCTATGCTTTTGTGGGTAACCTATGCTTTTGTGGGTAACCTATGCTTTTGTGGATAAACTATACTTTCGTGGGTAACCTATACTTTTGTGGGTAACCTATACTTTCATGGGGTTATCTAAACTTTCATGGATAAAATCAAGTGGCTTATCTATGCTTTCATCATAAAAACATAAAGCCACCCCGCTAAGCGTAGCGGGGATATTTATGAGAGTTACACTTATCTTCTATGCTATAAATATGCAATCAGGTCATGGACAAGATTGCATAGTCATAGCATGGAAGGTAAGGTATCACTTGAAATAAATTGGGTTATCAATACTTACGTGGGTGAAATAAATTGGGTTATCAATACTTACGTGGGTAACTTATCCAGCAATGTCTTCAATTCTTTGCACAAAAGGTGAACCATGCCCGTCTTTACGCTCTGGTATGTTACATCAATCATGAAAACATATGCAGGGACTTCTGGTAGTTTGCTATTCTGTTGGTCAAAAAGTAGGAGGAGTCAGACAATCTTGCCCTATCAAGGAGTTTACATCAATCATGAAAATATATGCAGGGACTTCTGGTACTTTGCTATTCTGTTGGTCAAAAGTAGGTGTCAAGACAATCTTGCCCTATCAAGGAGTTTACATCAATCATGAAAATATATGCAGAGACTTCTGGTAGTTTGCTATTCTATTGGTCAAAAGTAGGAGGTGTCAAGACAATCTTGCCCTATCAAGGAGTTTACATCAATCATGAAAATATATGCAGGGACTTCTGGTAGTTTGCTATTCTGTTGGTCAAAAGTAGGAGGAGTCAGACAATCTTGCCCTATAAAGAGTGTACATAAATCATGAAAATATACGCAGGGACTTCTGGTAGTTTGCTATTTTGTTGGTCAAAAAGTAGGTGTCAAGACAATCTTGCCCTATCAAGGAGTTTACATCAATCATGAAAATATATGCAGGGACTTCTGGTAGTTTGCTATTCTGTTGGTCAAAAGTAGGAGGAGTCAGACAATCTTGCCCTATCAAGGAGTTTACATCAATCATGAAAATATATGCAGGGACTTCTGGTAGTTTGCTATTCTGTTGGTCAAAAAGTAGGAGGAGTCAGACAATCTTGCCCTATCAAGGAGTTTACATCAATCATGAAAATATATGCAGGGACTTCTGGTAGTTTGCTATTCTGTTGGTCAAAAGTAGGTGTCAAGACAATCTTGCCCTATCAAGGAGTTTACATCAATCATGAAAATATATGAAGGGTGTTCTGGTACAGTAGTTTGCTCGTCAAAAAGTAGGAGGAGTCAGACAATCTTGCCCTATAAAGAGTTTACATCAATCATTAAAATATATGAAGGGACTTCTGGTAGTTTGCTATTCTGTTGGTCAAAAAGTAGGTGTCAAGACAATCTTGCCCTATCAAGGAGTTTACATCAATCATTAAAATATATGAAGGGACTTCTGGTAGTTTGCTATTCTGTTGGTCAAAAAGTGGGAGGTGTCAAGACAATCTTGCCCTATCAAGGAGTTTACATCAATCATGAAAATATATGCAGGGACTTCTGGTAGTTTGCTATTCTGTTGGTCAAAAGTAGGAGGAGTCAGACAATCTTGCCCTATCAAGGAGTTTACATCAATCATGAAAATATATGCAGGGACTTCTAGTAGTTTGCTATTCTGGTGGTCAAAAGTAGGAGGAGTCAGACAATCTTGCCCTATCAAGGAGTTTACATCAATCATTAAAATATATGAAGGGACTTCTGGTAGTTTGCTATTCTGTTGGTCAAAAAGTGGGAGGTGTCAAGACAATCTTGCCCTATCAAGGAGTTTACATCAATCATTAAAATATATGAAGGGACTTCTGGTAGTTTGCTATTCTGTTGGTCAAAAAGTAGGTGTCAAGACAATCTTGCCCTATCAAGGAGTTTACATCAATCATGAAAATATATGCAGGGACTTCTGGTAGTTTGCTATTCTGTTGGTCAAAAGTAGGAGGAGTCAGACAATCTTGCCCTATCAAGGAGTTTACATCAATCATTAAAATATATGAAGGGACTTCTGGTAGTTTGCTATTCTGTTGGTCAAAAAGTAGGTGTCAAGACAATCTTGCCCTATCAAGGGTTTACATCAATCATGAAAATATATGCAGGGACTTCTGGTAGTTTGCTATTCTGTTGGTCAAAAGTAGGAGGAGTCAGACAATCTTGCCCTATAAAGAGTTTACATCAATCATGAAAACATATGCAGGGACTTCTGGTAGTTTGCTATTCTGTTGGTCAAAAGTAGGAGGAGTCAGACAATCTTGCCCTATCAAGGAGTTTACATCAATCATGAAAATATATGCAGGGACTTCTAGTAGTTTGCTATTCTGTTGGTCAAAAGTGGGAGGAGTCAGACAATCTTGCCCTATCAAGGAGTTTACATCAATCATGAAAATATATGCAGGGACTTCTGGTAGTTTGCTATTCTGTTGGTCAAAAGTAGGAGGAGTCAGACAATCTTGCCCTATAAAGGAGTTTACATCAATCATGAAAATATATGAAGGGACTTCTGGTAGTTTGCTATTCTGTTGGTCAAAAAGTAGGAGGATTCAGACAATCTTGCCCTATAAAGGAGTTTACATCAATCATGAAAATATACGCAGGGACTTCTAATAGTTTGCTATTTTGTTGGTCAAAAAGTAGGAGGAGTCAGACAATCTTGCCCTATCAAGGAGTCAGTAATTCTAAAATTTTAATCAGCACTGGCAGAAAAATGATTAAGGGTCATTTTGCATGGTCGACACAGAAAACACCATTTGGGGGACCCTTAGCATACAATGTGACCTATGACCATGATATTTTCTGAGTGACCATCCTCAAAGTACTGTTTGCTGATTGATACAACCAATTGGGTCGGTGAGAGTTAAATAGTTTTTTTTTTTTTTTTGCATGACATTTAAATAATTGACATTGATATTCAAAAGACACACTAATAGTTTTTACAACTTGTCTGATATTAGATGAAAGAAAATAGACTTGAATTGAATGTACATAAAACTTATGTATGTAAAACTATTTCAGTAGTATACTTTAAATGTACAGTAAGCTCTAACAGGTACCAACCATATAAATTTTCTCAAGTTTCAGGCAAGTGTTTTTAGAATGCATTGATCTTCTCCTGTTTTTATATACCAAAACTAAAGATATAGCACCAGCTGGGCCATTGGAGGAGAGCAGGCCTGAATATGCCCTTCAACATTAGTACAAGACACATAAAGGATATTATATACATCACATTACCACTATATGTAGGTCACTGCAAATAGCTTCATATTTTTCAACTTCTCTTGAACAATGCAGTGAAGTGCTGAGTTGATAAAACCAAATTGTTCGGTGAGGAGTCAAAATTAAATTACTGATTTTTTGCATGCCACTTACACACTTAAACATTGATATATAATACTTATTGGGTTGATATGCTAACGGTAAAGAAACATATATACTAAAGGTGACCTAACTTATATGATGGGAATTATTCTTTGGGGTATCCAAAAAAGCCATTCTAAATGATTGGTCAAAGTAGAATACCTCTGAGAAGTACTGTACACTGGATCATCCATGTGACATACATGATCTGGAAAAACCTAAATGTACTATTTTAAAACACTTTTGTTTTCACTAAATTCAAGGCTCTTGTGCCTTATTTATCATAAACATTACCAAAACCATTTATACAGCTTCTCTTCACACATTATTTACAGTATGTTTGTTGCAGTCATGTGACACAACTACAGACAGCTGCATAAGTGTAAATTAAATTCTTTAATATTATTCTTAAAACAACAATATACATCCAAGAATATTTTTTGACATAATATATAGTATAATACAAGACACTGCAAATGATACAAATCCCCTTGTTGCTAATAACATGTTTTCCAGCCTCTGTCACACCTGCCATCCCACCCTCTGTTTCACATGCCATACCATACTACTTCCCTCCCTACAGAAAATCATACACAAAAATCCAGATGCCATTCCACCACATGACCCATATGTCATGACACCTGCAATCAAGATGACATCCAACCATATGACTTGCCACCCTGTCACATATACCATGCCAAACTGCCCCACATGCCATCCCTCCCTGTACCACGTGCCATCCCACCCTGTCCCCCATGTCATCCCTCCTTGCATCAAGTGCCATCCCACTCTGTCCCACAGTCCACTTCATGCTATCCCACCCTGTCCTTCATGCCATCCCACCTGAAATCCAGATGACTTTCAATACATGCCATCCTGTCCCAAATGCCATGCCACCCTGTCCCACATGTCATCTCACCCTGTCCCACATGTCATCTCACCCTGTCCCCATGCCATACCACCTCATCAGTGTGTATGTGTGTGGGGGTGGGGAGAAGAATGGGGCAGTTGTGTGTGTGTGGGGGGAGTTTGGCAGTTTTCCCGAGAAGATGCTTTCTTCCCGATTGTGGGGAAAAATGGGAAATTATTAAAATAGAATTGAAAAATTAACTCAAATAAAAAAAAAATAGGTAAAATGAAAGAAAAACTAGGTAAAATAAAAGAAAATTTATGAAAAAAAAAAAAAAAAAAATTTGATGAAAAATGTGCAAAATTTGAAGAAAATGTTCCGAAAATGAAGTGACTTTTCCTGAAAATATTTGAAAATGAACTTCATCTCAATACAACCAAGATTACAAAATAAGCAGAATCTTTCCTCTCTGTGGATACTATTCCAGCGCTCTTGTTTCTATATTCAGAAACTAAAACACAATCAAAAACCTTTTCACAAATTATATCAGTTTTAGATAAACAATATGTAGATAAGTTTCTATTTACAGATAATTCCCCCAAAGTATTCTGGAAATCGTTAACTTTTACTCTTGTTCATACAGAATAAATTATCACCTGTGCATTAAATCCTGTAAAAGCACAACCAATGATTATTTGGTTTATTCCATTTTCAAAACAGGTAATTTTTTTAGTAAAAAATAAAAAGTTTGTAAACTTCACTTATTTTTCATTTCATCAAATTGTATAAAAAGATTAATATGCATATTTAATGCATGGTTCTAAAGACTTTGCACTCACTAATGACCCTCTGAAAGTCAGGACATTCCACTCTTGCCACAGTCCTTTGCCCCATGCATTAAATACCATATAAACACTCCTGCCTCAACATTAATCTTTAAATATCCAACAAAAATTCCTCACCTTACAGTAATCAGCTGTGGCAAGAAATTCGTAGGTACCCAAAGAGAGCTCAGGTCTTTCAAACGTGTCTACCCTTTTACCCATATGGTCCAAAGGCTGAAAATATTCTGGTGGCACTGCAAAATAATTAAGAAAAAAAAAGATTTGAATTTTCCTGAATGGGATAAAGGAATAAAAACAGATCTCTTGTTGACTCCTTTAGACAAGGATTACAATTAATCCTTAATCTACCAAACTGCAATATTCTCGCCGTTTTAGGTGCCCCATCTTTGACCCCGCCTCCCAAGCGCGTTTTTAAAAAGGTACTGGTAGAGTAAGAGTTCATCAACCCGCGACAAGTGTGCCAACTCAAAAATATATGCAACATGGTCCCGGTGGGCGGCCTACGGGGTCACTGAAGCGCAACGAGCCCAACTATGCTGCTCAGAAGACAAAGGACCCTTCAATAATCAGCCTGTGCTTAACCCTTACTCTAGCATGCGGCGATATTATCACCGTTTTGGGTGCTCCATCTTTGACTCCGCCTCCCAAGCTTGTTTTCAAACAAAATGCTGGTAGGGCAAGGTTTAATCAACCACTAAAATAAGCTAGTTTGGAATTAAACAGAGGAGACGTGTTGCGCAACAGGTCAAAAGGTGATACGGGAAAATTCTGATGCTAAACGAGACGAACATCGCACACACACTGCATACACACATCACATGTATCATCGCACAGTATATGCATACGTACACAGCTTCGCTAGGACGGAACTCTACAGATTCCGTACTTTTAATAGCTTAAAAGGCTTTAAATGATAGAAATTGGTTAAATAATGATGAGAGATCATATACTAATCAGCACGTGCTATAGATAACAGCGTGGGAACCAGCTCTAGACAAAACCCTTGGAGACGAAGCCCCCAGGGGATATGAAGATTCATTATTTTTGATGGCCCTCTGGTTAAATGGCTTTAAAATGATACCCTATCAAACTTTCAATTGAAAATTAACAGATCCAAGATTGCATATGTAGGCTTATGCATATACAGGCCTAACAATATTCATCCCATAATTATTTTGGCAGCGTGGGAACCAGGGGGCAAAGTTCCCGGAAGCTCTAAAGAATCATTATTTCTAACGGCTGTAATTGGATTTAAAATGATGGAAACATTCAAATGAATATAACAGATCATAGATTGCATATTCATACATAAGACTTTATTTTCTATTTTTGGGGAGGGAGGGGGTGTGGACATAAACAATATCGTCTCTAACAAAACTATTTGGAGGAGATATAGGCCTGGGACCCAGGAACGAACATAGGTTTATATATAAGTCTCCATTTCATATGGAGGAGGGGGCATATTTGTCCTTCACAAAATTATTGGGGAGACACATCAGAGTGGGAACCAGGGACGAAAACCTGTTTAGGGGTCCAGGGGGTAAAGTCTCCCAAAGCTATAAAGATTCATATGACCCTAACTGGCTTTAAAATGATGGAAAACTGACATGTCTAACGAAGATAACAGATCAAAGATTTCATATCCATTACTGGTTTTATATATAAGGTTTCAATTTTGTTGGGGCAGGATTTTGACATAAGCATATTCCGCCCCTCCCCCAGAACCCTCCTTTAGGTCCGCCAAAAGCCTGGTCTTACTTCCATGCAGGGGTGTCGGTAGGACTTTAGGGGGAGGGGGGCACAGTATTTGAGGGGCATTTTTTATTTTCAAAAAGGAGCAATTTTGTCAATTTTTATTTCCGTGTCCCAGAGAAGTTCTTTTATGTAAAAGTCAAAAAACGCGAAGGAAATAGAAGTTTTAATGATACAGTTCTTTTGTTCGCTATCAATCAATACACATACACAATGGGCTGGCATTGAACGCTATTGATCTTGCAAGAGTTTAAGTGACCTACAGCTAGAGGTCACGGAATAATATTACACACGCGTTTATGTTACATCCGAACTCAGTTATTGACTGAAGCTCTGGTCCCTATTGCCAATTAGTCTCACAATGGCAACTTAAGGCCATAACACACCCAACGCAACGCGTCGAGCGATTTTTTAAATAATCATACAGGAAACAAATATTATAAGATGCTTTGACTTTTTGCTTACACATGATTAAGTTTACAACTGAGGCTTTCTGATGATGCTAGAAAATTTGTTAGAAATGCTTGTTGTTCAAACTGTGGAGAAATTCGCTTTAGTGGGGCGCAATTTTCTGCCGCGAAGCGAATTTTGCTTTAATGGGTGTAGAAAGGCAAGCAAATTAAGCACGCAAAGACAAATACATTTAATAGATTAAAAAAATCGCTTTGAACTGATTTTTTTGAAATGCGAAACAAGTTCCCAGCAACAATGTCACCCTGACTATTTGTGCTGGTATATCATCAGAAGTATTCATAAAGGTCAAGTACAACTCACTGTAATCTCTACCATTTCTTACACCCACACATATATTCAACGTCGACTACCCACAACTTCTGGAAATATGAGAAGGGTCCCCCCCCCCCCCCCTTTCAGTGAGAACAGAAAGGTCAAAACTTGATGAGTTTTGATTCCATGACCACCACTAGGGACAGCCATGTACACCAATAACAAATAATCAACAAAATTATCAACATTCACCACAATATTCACTACTGCATATATAAATAATCATAATCATTACTAAATATATAAATATTCATTAGTTTTGCTGGATATTCAAATAAATATCAATTTGTTTTACAGAAATTATTATTTATACAAATACCAATTTATTCTACTGAAAATATAAATAAACATTCATTAATAGTGCTAGATAAATCAATCTTCATTGGTATTACTGGATAATCAAATAACAATTTATATGTAAGTATTCAGTAAAATTACTACAACATAATGCATATTCATTAAGAAGAATGCGTACCTTCTGTTAAAGCACCACAAAACACACACTGGAATCTCCTTCCACCTTCAACAAAGGTCATAAAGGGGCACATGTAGGCTTTACATCGGGTACACCGCACAGGACCATTTGGACCATGGTCTGTTATTGGAGGAGGAGCCTGCAAAAATACAATGATGAACACAAAAGCATAAAAAACACCAAGCAGAAAGCAAAATAAGTGTGAAGTCAGATTATTCTTGAAAGGTCTTGGTATGTCTATAAGTGACTACTAGTCTAAGTCAGATTTTTCTTGAAAGGTCTTGGTATGTCTATAAGTGACTACTAGCCTAAGTCAGATTATTCTTGAAAGGTCTTGGTATGTCTATAAGTGACTACTAGTCTAAGTCAGATTATTCTTGAAAGGTCTTGGTATGTCTATAAGTGACTACTAGTCTAAGTCAGATTATTCTTGAAAGGTCTTGGTATGTCTATCAGTGACTACTAGCCTAAGTCAGATTATTCTTGAAAGGTCTTGGTATGTCTATAAGTGACTACTAGCCTAAGTCAGATTATTCTTGAAAGATCTTGGTATGTCTATAAGTAACTACTAGCCTAAGTCAGATTATTCTTGAAAGATCTTGGTATGTCTATAAGTGACTACTAGCCTAAGTCAGATTATTCTTGAAAGGTCTTGGTATGTCTCTAAGTGACTAGCCTAAGTCAGATTATTCTTGAAAGGTCTTGGTATGTCTGTAAGTGACTACTAGCCCAAGTCAGATTATTCTTGAAAGATCTTGGTATGTCTATAAGTGACTACTAGCCTAAGTCAGATTATTCTTGAAAGGTCTTGGTATAAGAGCTGTGAACATTTAGGGATTTCAGTAAACGTGTACACGCCAAAAAAAGCGAGCGTGTATTGTGTACACGAGTTTAGTACCGTAATTTTCGAAAATACACCAAAATTGCTCCAAAACTACAAAGCGAAGTAAAAAAATCGCGCAACTAGTATGGCAAAAGTACTAACTGCATTGCCCAAAGAGACGCTGAGTTTTGCTTTCCAAATCGTAAAAAGTTTACTTCTACAATATAAATCATCATTTTTATGGAAAATATGCATGAAAATTCAGTTTAGAAAGAACAGATAACTTCCTTTCACTGTCATTTAAACTCAACATCGCGTAACTTGTTTGTCCTATTCGCTACGGCTTTCAAAGTTCTGTGAAAATCTTGCATACTGAGGCCTATGATATACCTCGCCGTAAAACATTTCAAAACTACGCCACCACCAGGAAGTTCTGAAATATCAGTCCTCTCGAAAAAATGCCCGCCATCTTTGCGAAGCATGCAGAATTTCAGCTTTGGGAGTGTTAAAACCTTTTTCTGTTTATTTATTATGCAATATTTTTTCTTTCTTGCAAAATTTATTTGACTCATCAGGTAATATTTACATGTAAATGTACTGATTGTCACGATTCAAGTGTTTTTTGGTCGATGAAACGGGCCTTGATTGCGTGGGATTTAAAGCCTTATGGCCTAACGTTAGGCCTATTGTTAGTTTCACTGTTTACTGCTGCACATTCGCGGTGCATTTTACAAGTTAGATTACTCAGATTTCGGCGAAATCAAAGTGCATAATATCCCCATTCATTGGTGATTACTGCGCATTTGTGATTCGCACATTTAAAAAAGATTATGTTAATCGGGTTTACAGTTTGTAAAAAATCATTGATTGGAATTTTGTCAGCCGAATGTGTGTGTGATTTGAATCATGAATATTGATTTTCAACGGCAAGACACTATGATGTATGAAAAACGATTACTCGCAATGAAGTATTTAGTAAACGCAAGGTTTTTACAAGGTTATGTCTATAAGTGACTACTAGCTAAGTCAGATTATTCTTGATAGGTCTTGGTATGTCTAAACGTGACTACTAGCCAGCAGATTATTCTTGAAAGGTCTTGTATGTCTATATGTCTATTATTCTTAAAAGGTCTTGGTGATGTCTGACTACTAGTCTCAGATTAATGTCTATAAGTGATTATTGTTGAAAGGTCTTGGTATGTCTATAAGTGACTACTAGCCTAAGTCAGATTATTCTTGAAAGGTCTTGGTATGTCTATAAGTGACTACTAGCCTAAGTCAGATTATTCTTGAAAGGTCTTGGTATGTCTATAAGTGACTACTAGTCTAAGTCAGATTATTCTTGAAAGATCTTGGTATGTCTATAAGTGACTACTAGTCTAAGTCAGATTATTGTTGAAAGGTCTTGGTATGTCTATAAGTGACAAGCCTATCATAATCATGGTTTCACTTTTAGGTAGAATAAGTCTCTGAAATTGGCTTCTCTTAGCTTCATGGAATTTCAGCTAATCAAAATTATTTTCTACAGGAAACCATCTTATAGTAAATGAGTTGGTTAATCCATTAACTTTCTTCAGAAAAGGTCATTTTTGTACTGACCAATGAAAGTGAAGGAAATATGTATCACACAGCCAATGAGAGGAGATCACACTATTTTCACTGACCAAGGAGAGAAAAGAAAATATTTTGCCACTGACCAACGAGAGGAAATAAAACTGCAAGCACTAACCAATAACAACAAACTAAACTTTTGGCAATTATAAATGAGCTTGGGGTTTAACAACACCTCAAGAGCATTAGTCAAATTATGCCAGAGGTTTGATTATATCAATGACCAATCAGGGAAAAGAAAACATCTTTAGCACTAATCAATCAGAGGAAAGAAAACATCTTTAGCACTGACCAATCTGGGAAAAGAAAACATCTTTAGCACTGACCAATCAGGGGAAGAAAAACATCTTTATTACTGACCAATCAGGGAAAAGAAAACATCTTTAGCACTAACCAATCAGGGGAAATAAAACATCTTTAACACTGACCAATCAGGAGAAAGAAAACATCTTTAGCACTGACCAATCAGGAGAAAGAAAACATCTTTAGCACTGACCAATCAGGGGAAAGAAAACATCTTTAGCACTGACCAATCAGGGAAAAGAAAACATCTTTAGCACTGACCAATCAGGGAAAAAGAAAACATCTTTAGCACTGACCAATCAGGAGAAAGAAAACATCTTTAGCACTAACCAATCAGGGGAAAGAAAACATCTTTAGCACTGACCAATCAGGGGAAAAAAAGCACTAAAATCAGGGAAAGAAAACATCTTCAGGGAAAAGAAAACATCTTTAGCACTGACCAATCAGGGAAAAAGAAAACATCTTTAGCACTGACCAATCAGGAGAAAGAAAACATCTTTAGCACTAACCAATCAGGGGAAAGAAAACATCTTTAGCACTGACCAATAAGGGGAAAAAACATCTTTAGCACTGACCAATAAGGGAAAAGAAAACATATAGTTTCCAACTTTGACTTACTTCATTTTCAGGCAGTTGTGTAAAAGGTGAAATGACCAGACCAATGGGTACCTGGGACTGCTTAACCAGGTCTTGGCTACAAGGAATACTGTACATCGTGGATCTCATGAATCTTGGACTAGCATTACCTACAAGAAAATAAAAATACAAAGATAAATTCCCTCTAAAAAATTTTAATCGGAAACTTAACTGGAAAGATGAACAAAGTATTCATAAGTCTTATTTCAACTGATAGGTATTGAATTTCAAGATTTCTGACTAAGTTAATTCCACTCAAAATTATTTCCTTAAAAAACAAAATGGTTATTTTCCAAATCTATAACAATAAATCTACTTTATTACATGGCAATAAGAAACAAAATGGAAAAAAATAATGTATGTGCCCAACGTTCTTCAATAAATAACATCAATCAAACCTCTGAAAACTGCAGGAGAAGCTTCAATTCTTTAAGGCCCTAGTTTTTCAAAAGGGTGCTTCCACTGTGCCCCTTTTCTCAAATCAATTTCACAAAGATGTTCAAAGAACCATTTTGAGAATTGCTTAACCTTCTTTTACGATGTGTACAGATCTCCAATACATAAAGATGATATACACCACTTGTTATATTGCATTCCACTGAGCCTTAGATATGGAGTAAGAGGTGCAGTGGTTAACCCTTAAAGACCCAGGCATTCAAACAAACAAAATTAGGAATTTTCTATCACTACAAGTTTAGTTTATATGAATGCTAAGAAAACAAACTTTTCAATATAAAGGCAAAATAAAGAAAGTATTGACATAAATATGCAAAGTTTAGGTAAAATTAAGCCAATTTTTTTAGCTTTGTATTTTTGCTTGTAAATAATGAAAATGGAGGATTTTTTTACATATTTAGATTGTTTGTGAAATTTACTTTCCATTGATACCAGTCTTAATTTTGTCTCAAAGCAAAACATGCAAAAACAATGAAAAAAGAACAATTAATAATTACTGCTGTAATTACTCATAACAAAAACAAAGTGCGCCCCACACTGCATACAAACCTGAATCATCCGCGCATTGTGCACGGTCACTATCGCAACACCACAGTGCCTGAACAGAATACATGGAGTTTTCTTATTACTTAAATCTCAATATGATTAATGAGTTAGTTTTTTTTTTTTATTTCAATCGAAAATACATGGATTGCCCTTTGTTATAGTATATTTTGCAAACGATAGGTGTAATGCAATCAGTCACAAAAAGGCTAAAAATCATCAAATTTGGCCAAAAAATGATAAAGATGATAGAACCAGTCAAAATTGACAGAAATTGGATACTTTGATGTCTTTGACAGTTGTTCACGGCTTTTCGAGCAAAAGCTAGGTCTGGAAGTATGGCAAGAAAGCTTTTTAAAAAAGTAGTTTTTTTCGTTCAATTTTGTGCATTTTTTGAATTCTCACTTTTTCAATCCATTTTTTTGCAAAATTCTTCAACATAACCCCCACCCCACCCTCACCCAAAAATTCTTTAATATAACCCCCCACCATTAAAAAGTTATATTTTCTAAAAGAACTATTCAAGCCCTCTCAAATGATACCAAGATCACTGTGGGAAAAAGTATGTCCCCAATCAAGCATGACACGCTTGGTTTGGGTTAAGGAGTCACGCTCGTATTTGAAAGGTACTGGGTTCGATTCCCGTCATGAGCGCTGCTTTTGTGTTCTTGAGCAAGACACTTAACTCTTACTTGCTTTAGTCCACTCAGCTGTAAAATAAGTACCTGGTGAGTTTAGTGCTGGTGAGTTTAGTGCTGGTGAGTTAATCTACGATGGACTGGCATTGCGTTCAGGGAAAGTCGTATACTCTCACCCGCTTGCGCCATGGAAACGTGGGATAAGCACCAACCCTATGAACCAAATGGCTCAGATTGGATTTAGCTTTTTTTTAGATATGAAGTGCCCAAAATTTCACACTGCATGTGGTTTTGTAACAAGCACTCTGCCCATTTCTGGTTAAAGCTAGGGGTTTGATTTTATCATGAATGTTCATAGTATACAACAGATGTAAGCTCCAACAGGTACCAACCATAAAAATGTTCAAGTTTCAGGCGGTGTTTTTTTTAGAGCATATCGATCTTTCTCCTGTTTTGTATATACCCAAACTAATGATATAGCACCAGCTGGGCCGTTGGAGGAGAAATGTTGCAAAGCCTATATATGGCCACTCAACATTAGCACAAGAAACATGGTTCCATACAAGACATTACATACATCGTGTAGTCATGATATATCAATTATCACAATATTGTGATATTATATCTTTTTCCATAATATCAAAAGCACCCTGAGGTGCAAACTAAGGCACAATTTTGTGAATAATAATTTCAGAACATTGGGATTTCAGAAGAAAATTTAACAGAAAATGGAATGGGAAATCTGATCCTAAAACTTTATCTATTCTTTAATCTAAAGATTTATGAAAAAATCTTGCAAGCTGGAAACCCTATGTTTGTTCCTAAATTAGTAATCAATTACTTAGATATCGTGATATTGCGATATATTATCAATAACTTATTTACCCATATCATGACACCACAGAACACCACATAAATTTTGGAACCCTTTATCTCAAGAATAACATAACTGCTTCTTACCTTGATCTACAACTTGAAAATCTGTTGTTACAAGGGGCGGGACTTGTCCCCATATGTTTGTTAAGAACTGTTGGCCTCCTTTGTTTCTCCTGTCCGTGTCAATCACTTGTATCTGAAAAAAAAAGAATGATGAAAACCACTTTGAACCAAAGAGTAGTATTAGAGACTACAGCCAAACAGAGCTGAAAGAATCTACCATTTCTGCGAACAGAGCTGGAAGAATCTACGGTTTCTGCGGTTATAACAGAGGTAAAATTGGGAATTTCGCGGGAAGAATCTTTTTAAACATTTTTTATTACAATTTTTTTTTTTTTTGTGGTTTTTGTATTACAATATATGTGGTAAACACGTGCTCTAAAAATGGCCCCCATGTAAAATTGTGCGATGAAATGTTGCAAAAATGGATGTAGACATATATAAAGATGTATTCACTACATTATTATTATTTCTGGCGCAATTTTTCGCGGGAAGGTTTTTGACACCTGTAATCCAAACCGTCAAAAAGTTCTTTAATGAATAAACAAGTAAATTAGTTAGTAAAACATTTTTGGTGAAATTTCTTGGCAGCCATCTTGGATTTTACTGAAACTGAAAATTTGCACTGTTCATTTAAACATTAAGGCATATGTTAATTAAACCAAGTAGGGTCAACTCATTTTTTTAGGACCTGGACTAAATCAACTGTTATGAAAATCCGCCAATCACCAGTTGACGACCAACAATGACAGAATATGCCCATGGATGTTCTACCTCCAAATCTTCTAACTCAAGATTGTGTTTAATCAAGAACGTCATTCATTTATTGCTTTTGGTCATCTAAAATATTGCAACCTTTCCTTTTGCTATTTGCTTATTGATTACTGAAGTTCATGAGCTAATTTTGTTTAGGGGAAGCATCAGGGTACTGTCAAAATTTGCCATTGGCGAGGGTAAATCTTCCGGCAGAGCTTCAAAGTCGATAAAAAAACTGTTACTTGAATTTATCTTTAATTTATCTTTCATGTCCTGACTGATTTAACAATTTTCCCTGATAGGGAGGATGTGGGAGGGGGAGGGGTGGTTCAAAGTGGTTTTGTCACAGCAATGCCTGACCTTTTATTCCTCTATCATACAAATGGACATGAGTGACCACTGAACCAATCCTTTAAGTAAAAAAGTAACATTGCAATAAACCTTACCACACTTGGCATTTGATCAGGATCAAGCTTCCTTGGTGGTTGAGGGGCTGCAGGGCCTGGACCCATTCCTGGTCCAGGACCCATTCCTGGTCCAGGACCCATTCCTGGTCCAGGACCCATTCCTGGTCCAGGACCCATTCCTGGTCCAGGACCCATTCCTGGTCCAGGACCCATTCCAGGTCCAGGACCCATTCCTGGTCCAGGACCCATTCCTGGTCCAGGACCCATTCCAGGTCCAGGACCCATTCCTGGTCCAGGTCTCATTCCTGGTCCACTTGGCATACCAGAGTATTGCTGTCTCACTCCGGGCTGGGATCCTGTGGCTGAAGGTGACATTGGAGGAGTTGTTTGTGGACCTATGAAATTAAATCATAATTTATGAATTATTGGGGATAGTGTACATGTAGTTCAACACCTCAAGGACATTTTTAAACAAGATACAAATTTCTATGAACTTTCTACATCTAAAACCAATATATTGAAGGCACAGAAAATGTACTGTTTGAACTTCTTATATGCATAAAGTCTGTAAATTCTCTTTATTATCCTTTCACTTATAATTCCTTATCCGATGAGCAAAGTCAAGCTATCATTTCTTTAATACCAAAACATTCTAAAAATCCAAAACTTTATAAAAAAATGGAGCCCCATTGTTCTACTCAACACTGAATACAAAATCGGAACAAAGTGCCTTGCTAAACGGGTAAAGAATGTTTTGAATCATTTAATAAGTAATGAACAAACTGGTTTCTTAAAAGGTTGCTAAATGGCAAAAATGGCAGAATTTCTTGAAATTTAAAGAAAAATTTCTCCAGGACAAAAGATTGCAGGTATTGATTATAATAATTAGTCTAGAAATCAATAATATCATATCTTAGGATTTGCATGTTTGATTTTGAAGCAAAAATGAGATCTTGAAATTATAGTATAGAATTAAAAGAAAGAAGAAAAACAACACATTTTTAACCAATTTTTAAGTTTTACATTCTTTCAAGCTACTTTTTCTCAAAATTCTGTAATATGACCTCTATAAAAAAGTTACATTTTGTGAAAGAAATATCTGAGTACTTTAAAATGATACCAAGATTACTCTATAGGACTTTGGTAAAGTCCCAATTTAATTTTTAGAAAAAGATGGTTTGAAAACTACAATAATATCGACACGAGGTGGAGTCAGGGTTAAGGGACCCAAGACTCCAACAGGAATATATTTCTCATCATTTTCACTGACTGAGGCTTAGGAAATTTTTTACATTAGCATCACCTTAATTTTATTTAGCTGTCAATCATTTTACTTAAAGCACATACCTGAAACAAATCTATTGTTCCGGTAACTACAACCACGGAAAATTTGTTTACAAACAGTATATGTGGTAAATATGTGCTCTAAAAACATCTTGATGTAATTGTGGGATACATTAATATTATTTCTGTCGCAATTTTTCGTGGGCTAATTTTTAACACCTTTATATTCACAACCATGAGAAATTTTATTGATTAATTCCAACTCTTCTTTAGCATTTATGAAATATTCTCCCAACTATCATCAGCCAGAAGGTGGAAACCAGAAGACCTATTTCCAAAATTTGAAGAATTTTCTACCCTCTATTCAGTTCCAATTCATTCATTATTCTTCTACAGTAATAGACCTTCAATCAGCTTCCAAACTACATTAGCAATTTAAGCTTTATTGGTTTTTAAGTTCTTTTAAGCTCTTAAAACAAGGCCATGAGTGAAGTCCTCACTGAAATGAAACTTAAATGTGAAAAATCAAATTTTAAAACAAAAGACTAATCACCTAATGGAACAGGAGGTCCTCCAGCATAAGTAGGAGGTCCAAAACGGGTCTGCTGCATCCCACCAGGGGGACCAGAGGGTGGACCACCATACATCTGTGGACTTGGCTGGTACCCTTCCATTTGGGTTTGGCTACTTGGTGCTGTCATACCATATGATGTTTGAGGTTGGCTCTGCATACCTGGCTGTATGTTCTGCATGCTGGTTGGGTGTGGACCAGTCATACCTGGTGGTGGAGGGCCGGTCAACCTGTTAGGTGGCTGGCCGGTCATGCTGTTAGGTGGCTGGCCACCCATACTGTTGGAGATGGGCCACCCATACTGTTTGGAGATGGGCCACCCATACTGTTTGGAGGTGGGCCACCCATACTGCTCTGTTGATTGTACATTCCTGGCTGCGGTCTCTGCATACCTGGATGTGTCCCCTGTGTGTTTGGTGGTGGTAGTGGTCCAGACATATTGCTTTGTGGCATTTGTCCAGGATGAGGGCCTTGGTACCCCGGTGATGGTCCTCTAGGAGCATTGTAAGCATTTTGTGGTGTTTGTGAGATTGGTACTCTTTGATATGGTTGACCTGGCCCAGGGGGTGGTGGCTGTGTGAAAAAAAAAAAAAAAAAAAAAACACATACACTTATCAACAATTAAAATTAGTTCCAAAAATATGATTTTATTTCAATTTTAGAACCTATTCAATAAAACATTTTCCATGCTCTTTAAAATAAAGTAGTAAAGAAAGATCTTTGACCACCAAAATTGACGCCAAGCAAGTATAAGAATCTAAATCAGTGGCTTACCATAGCTTGAGCTGATGATGGGTTCAGGTTCATAGCCCCCATCTGATTGGAAACGCCATTCATCTCTGGTCGAACGCCCCCTCCCATCATATTAGGAGCGGGAGGCATACCTGCATGATTTGTTTGGGAATGTAACTGTTGAGCCCTGAAAAACAGAAAATTTAAATGATTAAATTATTTTGTATTAAAACATATTTCTCTTTTTCTTAAAATAGCACTCCTCGGAAAAAGACAAAAAAATGTTATACAGCATGGTTTGATTTGGTTTGTTGATGTTTAGCGGCACCGCGACAGTCAGAGTCAAATTTGCCTTATGGTGTAAGATTTAGGATAGTGTGGAAAGAAAGGTTTGTAAGGGAGAAAAGGGGGAAAAACAGAAAAAAAAAAAAAAAAAAAAACAGGAGGTAAGTAAGGTTAGGTGTAGAAAAGGGAAAATTAAATGTGGTGGAAGAGGTTGTTGTTGTGGGGAAGCTGATGATGTTTGAGGAAGAATTGTTTTCGAAAAGGTCCGAGATTGAGGATAGTCAGGAGAGAAGAGATCTGGAGTTCTGGTATAGGGACAGGTAACAAAGATATACAGCATGACCACCTTTACCCAACAAATTTCAAAACATCTGAAAGGGCGCCTATCAAATATTCCTTCCAGATGGCCACAAAGTATTTGCCCTCTGGTATTTAAATTCATTTTCACCGGTCGGGTTATACAAATCACCAAGTCGGGTTACACAAATCACCAAGTCGGGTTACAGAAATTACAAAGTCAGGTTACACAAATCACCAAGTCGGGTTACACAAATGACCAAGTCGGGTTATACAAATCACCCCGTCGGGTTACACAAATGACCAAGTCAGGTTACACAAATGACCAAGTCGGGTTATAGAAATGACCAAGTCGGGTTATACAAATCACCAAGTCGGGTATACAAATCACCAAGTCGGGTTATACAAATCACCAGGTCGGGTTACACAAATCATTAAGTCGGGTTACACAAATCACCAGGTCATGTTATACAAATCACCAAGTCGGGTTATACAAATCACCAAGTCGAGTTATACAAATCACCAAGTCGGTTATACAAATCACCAAGTCGGCATCTACTTTGAAACACCATTTTTACCTGTATGTTTGCATTCTCTGTTTAGATTTACTTGCCCATATGAAATGAAGCTGAAAAAGTAATTAAAAAGTAGACCATTTTCTGACAAATGAAATCTGTTGGAGAACAGTTATGATACCCCATTATGTGATTGCCTTACACAGACCTATAATTCCGGCGGTTTTAACCGCTAGAAGAAACAGGAATTCGCGGAAAGACATTTTTTTCATTGAATTTTTTAATTATTATTTCCTGAGTTTAAGCAACAGCATGTGGTCTAAAAACATCCTCCATGCAAAGAAAAGTACATTAAATTGCAAAAGAGGGAAGCATATAAAGATGTTTTACTGCATTCATATTATTTCTGTGGTGATTTTTCGTGGGAAGATTTTGACACCTTTATTCAGAAACGTGGGTAATTTTATAATCAATTCCAACTCTGGCCTTCAAGTGGAAAGTGCCAATGAATTTTATGCAGGATTTGCATTAGCAGCACAATTGCGAGAATCGGCAATCAGTTCTCACAATCTTGCACAAAATTAGAAGCAATGCGGGATGGTCACGCACAGCTACCAGGAGCTGCTGGCTTAGACAAGTATTGAAATCCGCGCTAAGCACTCAGTGATAAAATTAGGCCTCGACTTAAAGATATGAATTTTAGCGATTTGACATGAAATTTATTTGTACCAAAGATTAACCCGTAAGCTTATTTAATTTGCACATGTCGCACGATATTCTTCGCCAATTGCGTTGTCATTTTTGTAACAAAAGAATCTCAAGTCTTCAACCGCATTGGGTCAAAGTTTTTTAAGCAGTCAAAAAACTTCCGGGTTTAGCCTCATCCAGGAACTCCATTTCAATTTTGGAATGTTCTGAGCGATATATGAGGGGGCTATCATGAAACTATTTACAGTCAATTTCTTCAACATGGTAGTTTCTAGTAATAAGAAACTAGCCATGTACAACGATGGCTGTGTGCAGTTGATGGTATGGAAATTTGCGTAGATTGCAAAGATATTTCTTATTTATCGCACTAAAAAGCTTGGTTATGATAGCACAGCATGTTGCTAGGTGTCAGGGGCTTATTAGGTATTTCAACGTTTTTTAATTTTTTCGAACCTCGAGGTCAAAGGTCATGTTCAAATGAACAAAAAATCGGCCGTTTAAACATTTCAGTTGTTAAACATAGATGCACAGCCCTAATATTTATGCAGTTTACGAAAATAAATATAATTTAAGAAGAGTTTTACCTTTAAATATACACAAAAAGTAAAAGGGTATTTTTATCGCTAAAATAATTTTTATAACTTGTGAAAATTCCCTAACAAAATTCTGAAATCCCTACCAAACATTTTTGAAAATGAAATTTCCCTCCCAAAAATAAGAAGCTAGTGCAAACCCTGGTTTTATGTTGCATTTGTGTGCAAGTTTCTAAATACAGAATATACTAGTATGCTTTATCATGCTAAATTGATGTAAAGCTTACAAGCCTCCAAGGCACTTAAAAGGTATAACCAAGATGCACACCATTTAATGGCTATAAGTATTTTGATAAGATATTCCAGGACTCAAAATTAGCATTGGTTTATTACTAGCCCATCAGGCTTTCTCACCCTCACTTTTCACTAGCCCGACTAAACTATTCACAAGCCCTACTCTTTTAATATGTCTGACATAAACATTTTGGAATAATTCTGATTATAGGACTGGCTTGAATGGTTGAAATTGTGCCATGGGCTAGCAGGCTAATGCTAATTTTAAGCACCCACATAATCCACTACTATACTTGAAGAATGATTGATGTGTGGGCAAAAATCCTGATATTTCCCTGTTTTTCAGTTCTACAACTCCCTTCTGCACATTCTAAGATTAAAGAATTACTCACCCAGGTATGGCCCCTCCTGGGGGATGACCATACTGTGGTCCACTTGAAGGACCATTAATCACTGAACCTGGTGGAGGAGGTTTGTTTTGTAGTCCTGCAGCTCCGTATGGACCCACCGGTGCTTTACTTGCCGGTGGTCCACCTTGTTGCTGGTAACCATGGTAGTTTGGATTTCCCTGTGAAGATGGTGGTGGAGGAGGCGCTACACCGGTTTCATGACTTCCAGGCAACTGTTGTTGTTGATAGTTCATGTATTGATTCATACCAAAAAGCAATTATTCTGTCGTCTCAAAGGTAGAGGATTTTACTTTTGAGTGTTACTTGAAGAAAACTATCTTTCCTTGGATCCAACTTCTGTGGAAAACAAAAGACATCTGTTTAGATTGGGGACAAAGAAAATTAGTCAGTTCTCACAACTTTGCCAACTTGAAAATAAAAAAACTCTACCAACACATCAAGTCTATAGAATATATATCATGAATTCAAAAAAAAAAATGTTCAACTTTTCTCTCTTTTACCCAAACAAAATTGATTCTTAAATTTCAAGAACAAAAATGTACAATCATGGAATTTTTCCAAGCCTTTAATTATTCATTATTCAAAAGCATATTTTTGAAAAACAAACTGCTGAATATCAGAGAATATGAATGCTCATGTAAAACCGGTATCATCTATCCAGGTAGGGTATCAACTATCCAGGAAGGGTATCAACTATCCAGGTAGGGTATCAACTATCCAGGTACGGTATCAACTATCCAGGTACGGTATCAACTATCCAGGTAGGGTATCAACTATCCAGGTAGGGTATCAACTATCCAGGTAGGGTATCAACTATCCAGGTAGGTTATCAACTATCCAGGTAGGTTATCAACTATCCAGGTAGGGTATCAACTATCCAGGTAGGGTATAGGTAGGGTATCAACTATCCAGGTAGGGTATCAACTGTCCAGGTAGGGCAGATGTTCATTGCTATTACTATAGAGCTTTGGTAAGACCGGTTTATCACATATGGAGTCCCTGCTTGGCCCCCCCCCCCCTTCCTTTATATGAGGGACATTGACGACTTGGAGACTGTACAAAAAGGGCTACGAAGCTGATACCAGGCTTTCAGAAGTTTTCTTACGCCAAGAGATTGGAAAAGCTTCGTCTACCGTGTTTGTCATACAGAAGAGTGAGAGGAGACATGATTGATGTTTTCAAGTATGTGATTGGTTCTTATAATCACAGAATATTTTGTTTTCGATATCTGTTGATAGCAATACCTGTGGACATCTCTTCAAGTTGATTAAGCAGAGAGTGTAGACTTCTGCAAGACAACTTTTTTCACAACGCGTTATTGACAAATGGAACTCTTTGCCTAGTAATATTGTGTGTGCTCCCTCTCTGGATAGTTTTACAGCAAGACTTGACAAGTATTGGAGTTCAAGTCCTGAACTCTTTTGGAGATATGGAATGGCCTATGGCCAACAACATCTATGAGTTGACTCTACCCTCTCACTAGACCAGTAACTAATATTTGTCAAATATCAGAAGAATATACATCTCAATTCAATAAAATTCTATCAACATTCAAGTATAATCATTGATAGCATAATGATTAGATTACATCATTTCTTTTTCGATTATTTCAAAAATATATTAGGAAAATTCCAATTACAAAGTACATGAATTTCACATGATAAAGGGCAATTAAAGAAACAAAATAATATTTAGCCTTTAATCTTTAAAGGTGAACTCCCTATTCAGCTGCGTACAGCTACACTGACATATTGTGCAGAAGTGACATCACAGGCAATGGTGTAAGATAAATAACAAGATGGCAGGCTAAAAAGGTTTGCCACCCCATAAAAAGCTCAAACACCACCACCACTATCAACTGTGGTGTAGCGCTTACCATACATGTATACAGACCACAAGGCCCTGGGCAAGGCCCAAGACACGCCAGTGCACCACAACTGGTTATCAAAGGCCATGGACACTGACTTGGTTGTTAATATTATGTTTGTCCGTACGTCATACTTGTGTTCACGTCGGGGTCGTATTAAGCGTTTCGTGATAGTATTGTTACTATCATAACCGAATACGCAGGCGACGACCCCGTCATTGGAATTGTGTGTTCACTCGTCGTCGCACCACCAAAAAAATAATAATTAAAAATAAATAAAAGACACCCAGATTTAGTAAAGAACTTATCAATCTTGACTTTAAAATTGTGAAGAGAATTGGAGCTAATTACGCATTCAGGCAAACTATTCCTTCCACTTTAACAACTCTTTGCGAAACTCCAAGCCTTAAAGAAGTAGCTAAAATATAACAAAATACAGGAACAAGGATGCAGAAAAAAAATGTGCGTTACTGTACATATATGATCATGCACTAATGTGACTGTTTGGCTTGGTTTGATGAGGTTTAACAGCCGTTTGGTAAAATATTCCTGTACGCTATATGCTTCACTAGAAATAGTCAAATAACATGGCTGCTATACAGTCGGAAAACGCTATATATCTTTATAACGTTGAAACTGCTGGATTGGCTTATCATAGAAACGTAGATGAATTTCGACGACGCGCTAGAAAAACTAGGCCTTTACGTGACGATCTCAGGTAACTTTTGACAATGCCTTTTATCGTCGTGGATCACTTCTACGTAATACAAAATAAATAGATATATGCAATGATGATATATTGAGACACGTTAACTTAAGTTTTGTGCATGAGTTTATTAAAGAAAACTGTGAAAAGTTGTCGTTTTGTGTTTCAACCTTCGCTACTGACTTATCTTACGATAAGCGCCTTAGGTGGATGTATCTAGTTAGTTGAAAACTTGTCAAATACTAGAGCGTCGGTAAAGTCAACGCGTGTATAGTATTAAATCAAACACTGCTGCGCACTTACTGATGAACAAGTTTAAAGTAGCAGTGCCAGCGCACTCGTGTCATGTGATACGCCCACAAATTATGCATGCGTTTCCAAAAGTTAGGGATTTGTAAAGTAATCGGAATGTCATTTCTACCGTAATTTAGATAAGTTTTTTTTTTTTTTACGTACAAATGTTCAACATTTCATTAGTAACTTTGTTTGAAAGATACTTAAAAGTTTCAAGACGGTAATGAAATTAAAATCATAGCTCGAAAGTACTTTTGTCAGTTTTGAGAATGGTTTTCATTTAATGACATAACATAAGAAAATAACGGGCTAAGAAGGTTTAGTCATAACATAAAAAGCCCAAACAAACACCACCACAAAACATAAAAATAAAAAATAAAAGAAGCCCCGAGTTACAGTAGTAAAGAACTTATGAATGTTGACTTTGAAATTGTGAACAGAATTGGAGAGCTACCTACTCAGGCAAACCATTACTTCCACTCATTAACAACTCTTTGCGAAAAGCTAAAACACTGAATATCTATCTGTGAGAACTCTTTGATCAACTTCAAACTGTTACCACGTGTCACATTAGGATTAGCTGAAACATGCAAGAAATAGCAGGAAGTCAGAGCATTAATACCAGACAGGAATTTAAAAACCTGAATCATATCGCCACGTACTCTTTTCAACTCAAGCGTGGTTAAACCAAGAATTCGCAACCTAGATTCATAAGAGAAGATTCCTTACTTTGAAAATAAGTCTAGTGGCTCTTCGCTGAACCTGCTCCAAAATAAACTTATCCTTCTCATAAAAGGGACTCCATTAGGGATGTACCGGATCCAAATTTTTGGATCCGGCCGGAACCGGATTTTGCCGGATCCAGGTTAAAATCCGGCCGAACCGGATTTTCATTGCTTACAACAATTCTCATAATCTTAAGAAACAAAGGAAAGGGGTGGGGGCAGGGGATTGTCAAGTTGGCTACTAATGGCTAGCAACCCAATTTTTTGAAAATAACAATTATTGGGCATATTGTGATGAAATCAAATCAAAATTAGTGAAAGTTCTGGATTAATCCTAACATGTACCAAATTTGGAAATTCAGGCAAAATTTGAAGATATTAATAAGAGGAAAGATTCTGGGTACTGTTTTAAGAAAAGTGTGATTTTGCATGATTGTCTCAGCCCTATCAAGATATTAAAGTATGAAAACAACGGGCAATGTCTAAAAATTGTGGCAAAAATTACTGTGCACCTAAAGAGAACTGTCTATCCTCTTCATTTATCATCATAAATGGACTGTTAAAATTCAAGCCATACTTAATACTTTTTTGAGGAGGAGGGGTGGGGTGAGGGGATTAAATTCCCCATCTAATAAAAGTGTAATAAGTTATACATGCTTCTACAGGCTGTAGCCTAGGCTCTTTACTATAATTGCATCTCAAAACATTTGATAATGTTTAAAAACTTTCAGCCATCATTCAATATTTGAATGACATCTGGATTGGTCCTACTACCTAAATTTTACCATTCAAAAGTTCAAGTTTCATTGTAGCCAAGTAAGATACTCAAGAAAAACAGTGATCCCAATCTCAATGTGATGCTGATGACTCATAGACCAGACAGGAAGTCTGCAAGACAAAGGGTCTATTGTTCTTTTTAGGGCAATATGTGAATGCATTTCATGCTATTCCTTTCTACATGTATATATGAGGTTTGAAGTGTTGTTTTATGCATATTAGAGTTACAGTGATACAGAGGAAAGACTGAATATAGGCATCATAAAAGAACAAGGCATCCTCATTCATTTGGAAACATTTCACTGTCCAAGATCAAGCTGATGAAATTGCTGAATGTATTTTGTGCAAAAAAGGAATAAGGAGAGGAAAACCAGGATCCCTGCCAAAGAACTTTAGTACTTCACCTTTACACAAGCATCTCCAATCAAAACATCCTGCAACATATAAACAAGCTAAACAATCAAATATTGAGGAAAAGTAAATCTTCAATTGTTAAAATTGCCAAAAATCGGTTCGGCGGATTTGAAAAAAATCCGCCGAACCGGATTTTTCCCAAACCGCCGGACCGGATATCCGTACATCCTAGACTCCATGCCTAAATAGCATACTCAAGGTGAGGAATGACTAAACTGCTTAAACAAATTAAGAACAACTTTCTACCAAGAAAACAAAAATTTCTTCTAATCGAACCCAGTATACTATTTGCCCCTGCAGCTACTAAAGCACATTGTTTAGAAGGCTTCAAAAGCTCATGATTATGTTATTTTAATGTTGTCTGAGTGGTTTTTCAATGTTACGAGTGTATTGTTCACTCAGTATGCAAGTAGTTCCTACTGAGTGTGGTGCTTATCTCACTACACTTGAAATGGCAACCATTGGGTTCATTAGTGTTAGGCTGCATAGGAAAAACCTCTTTTTTTTTTTTTCCACTCTTATTTGAGAACTCCTGCATACCTGGTCATAAAACTCTTAAAAATAGCAAAATAAATTCGTTAGCAATCCATTCCCTGAAAAAAATTAATCAAAACGTTACATCCATGGGTGCAAAATCAGGGAAAATTTGAGACACTTTTTCAGGCCTTAAAAATTGATTTCAGTCGTTTTTTTATTACTAAAATCAAACTATTTACATCATGTATATGAACAAATCTGTAATTTGTGATGAAAATACCCTCACCCAAATATATTGACTATTATTTAGTCATTTACTAATTAGTTATATCAATGAGTTTGATAGAGGCTTCAAACAAACGGCTGTTGTAAGTCTAAAATGGCTTTAAAGATTTTTCACAAATGGGAGAAAGTTTTTGAATTTTTTTTGTTTTATGACCAGGGTTGTTGGAGTTTTAAATAAAGAGTCACAATTCAACAAAATTTGAGATTTTCCTATGCAGCCTATTGACCCCTACGATTGCCATTATAAGCCTCACAGACACACACTCCCAAAATATCAGATTGTGAAAAAGACAACCATGTGGGCATTCTTGAGTCTTGACATGATCATGTCAGTACATGATCAGGCTTGATCTCTCGATGTATTATTCAGATTGAGACTAGTTAATTCTTATCTTGTACAATTATGTGACTATAATGAACCTTAGTGAAAACCTGTTTCAACATGATTTTTTTAAGCTTAGGCTAGCCCTTAATGTTACTTTTATATCCAAACTTGAACCAAAAACTGCCATGTTCAGTGCACCAGATTGGAAAGTTTGCAACGTGTGTGGTGATTTTAAAACTGCCCTACTGTGCTGGCAGTGGCACATTAGAGGTTCAAATTTTTGCTATCCCCAGCACACCACAAACTTTCCATGTGAAAACAAGCATGTCATGATACCCTTCTAATTACCTACCTATGATACCTATGTTTCCTGGACGAAAGGCTAGTAACCTGAGATTCCAGACCTAGAAGTGTCAAGTAAATCGTGACTCTCGGCCCTAAAGTGAAAGCGAAAAGCCTGATTACACCAGTGCTTATCCAGGCTGTTTTAAACAAATTTAGATTGCATGCTTCCATGACCTCCTTAGGTAAATTATTCCATAACTTGCAGTTGCAAAACCAATTGAAGAAAAAATGTTGGATGCTGGTGAATGAATGTGCCTAATTGAAGAATTTTCCTGTTTTTAGAACCTCTTGTTCTTGTATCATTACGAATAGGCCTAGGGCCTAGGTAACAAATTTACAACTCTTGGAACTTGGAAATTGTAGGCCCTATCACAGTACAGTATGAGAAATTGTTAGTCTTCGTTTTCTTGTCAGTTGTAGGACAAAAACTAAGGCCACTATAATGCCAGAAACACTACAGACAACCCTAACAGAAACACCACAGATAACAGTAACGGAAACACCACATAGGCCTACAACACTAACAGTAACAATGTCGGGCAGAGAGTATGCCCATACACATAACACTAGGCCTGCCCTTTCTATCCTAACATGCAATTAATACAACAATTATTCTTTCTGATTGAAATCAACAGTAAAATACACTTACGATTCCTTGGCCTAAATAATATCATAAAGGAGAAAGGAAAAAATAACGAAAAATAATTATACCAAAAGCACATCACAATGTAATGATTCAGTGACTACTGTAACGTGGAATTTTTTCTCTGCACTTTTGCTCAAGTCTTGACGTATGTTACATAGCCTAGGCCTAGAAAAAATTAACGGCAACCATGCCACGTATAGCTAGTATTGTACGGAAATGACCTTTCAACCGTATAAATATTGATAATGCTGATGAAAACACGAGTAATAGTGATTCGTAAGCGCCAATTTCGTTTTTGCTGACCGTAGACATGAAATTCTACAGTGTCCAAATAATTAAAATTTAAAATGGATAGATTCTGGAGTTTATAATAAAAAAAACGTTAAAGATACGGTTTTTCTTTGTTTGTACTGCTATACCTACAACAATGCTAACCACATAACTTGAGGGTCAGATTCCCCTTTCTCCTCTTCCTTTATTTCCAAAAGTGATAACATTATCAAAGTCCCGGGCCAGGCTCGAAACAAAAAATCTGAAGAACTCGCACCTATGCTTTCTTTTCCATACCGTTTTGTGACTGCATGTTCCAAACACCAAACTGAAATTTTATCCCAAATTGTATGGTAATCAGGGTTTTATCCTCTGCATGTTTAGAAGTGCTAGCCCTATAATGCTTATCTGAGTTGATTTTAACATGGAAATTTAAAATTGTCACTTAAAGTTTCCGAACTTTGTCGATGTTGATTTTGATACATTTTAGGGCATCAAAGACGAGGAATCTTCAGATTTTCCGGGGCTTCGCCCATGGGACCCAGAAGTATGTAAAAAAGAAAAGAAAACAAAGGGAGGCAGGGGGAAGGGGAGGGGAGGGTCTGGTACACTTTTATGTCGTTTTTTATTTTTGTTTTCACTCAGCGGACTGGGGTTCTAGCACACTTATTATAACGCTTTTATTACTGTTTTTTACCTTAAAACGAGTTAGGACTGATTTCCATTTTTTTTTCTTTTTTCACCCTGAAATGAGCTGGGGGTTCTGGCCCACCCAAATTTTTATTTTTTTATTTCATATAAATATATATATGTATATATATATATATATATATATATATATATATATATATATATATATATATATATATATATATATATATATATATATATATATATATATATATATATATATATATATATATATATATATATATATATATATATATATATATATATATATATATATATATATATATATATATATATATATAT
>JAIGNY010001363.1:1720000-1835000 GCA_020152595.1 Chiridota heheva
CAGCTAGATCGTTATCAAATAGCTCATGCCTTGCAAACGCATGGCTGGCTATCCACCGTGGAAGCTTGTCTTCTTTAGAGGCCCGCACGATTTTGACGTCTACACGCTTGTGCATATTTCCCATAGTCTTACCAAAGACACTTGTTCTTTAGCTTGTAGAGATCCTTCTCAAAGCTGGTTGTGGCCTTTTTGCGGAGTTCTGTATAGGGCTCCATCCATTTGCTTTGATTGAACCAAATTGCACGATGTATTTTTGTCAACTTCATGCCTAGATGCTGAAAGAAAGGTAGAGTTGTTAATTGCGGTGGTGCACAACATAGCGCTTTTTTCACCGAGATTAGGAACCAACTTTTCAACGTCAGTTGATGAGTTTAGAAGCCCTTGCTGGCAGTGGCATAGCCAGGATTTTGATATGAGAGAGAGGGGGGAGGATTAAATTGAACCGATAGGATATGGAGTGGTGCTCGACTTGTCAGCGTGGGGTCCAGGGCCATGGTGGGGTCCAGGGGCGAAGCCCCGGTAGAAGCTCTCGCAAAATTGACATTTTTAGGGAAAAAAAGTATCTCACAACGCATAGTAAGAATTTATATAACACAAGTAGAAATTTATGTCAAAGAGAGCTATAATACACCACATGCAAAACACAAAACCATGAAAACGCAGAATGTGCAAATATAATGTTTTATTGTTTACGTTTGTACGTGGTTTTAAGTTTATCGTCAATCTTTGAAAAATATTGGTAGTCTAAAAGAAAGGATTTCAATAATTTACTACAAACTTGTGTAAATGTTATCAAACATTTAAAATGAGCCTGTTCTGTATCACGTGCCCCCCCTCTCTCTCTCTTTCTTCCCCTTCTCTATTTGTTTCTTAGTTCATGTATTTAAATACAAAATCGCACAAATGTTAAATACATTATTACCGAAGAACCTTCTTCTTTTTTTCTTTCTTAGAAAGTGCCCGTTTGAAATCTAAAAACATAATAAGCACTTGGAATGTCAAAGCGTGTTGAAGTACCCGAACAGTTATGACCATTTGACGAATCTATACTAAAAAATCCATCTGTTTCCTTCTGATGGCATTGAGTAGGGAACTGTCCATGCCTGAAGCTATTAGAATATCATCATTTGTTTTCCTTTCTGTCCAAGATATTTTCAACATTCTCCTAATGAACCACATTTCCGTAGCTTCTAATCTTTTCTTGATGTCACTGGTAATTAGTTAGCATTCACAACCAAAGAGAAAAGTAGACCATACATATGCCTTCAAGACACGGACACGGACTTTCGTGTCCATTCCAATATTTATATTCTTCAGAATTGGATTCATTTTTGTAAACATGTCTTTGGCAATTGCAATGCGTTTTCTAACTTCGTTAATGTACCGACTATCTGATGTAAGTGTGTATCCCAAGTACTTAAACTGTTGTACTTGTTTAGTTATTTCTCCTTGGCTTTGTATACTACATAATGGGATTATGGTGTTTTTTTTTAAACCACCATACATTCTGTTTTCTTTACATTTAGAGACAGCACTCTCTTTTCACTTTCCTCTACAACTTTATTCAGAAGAGACTGCAGTTTTTCATCTGAATCTGCTATAAGTACCGTGTCATCTGCATAGCCTAGGTTATTCATAATATAGCCTCCAACTTTCAGCCCCTCAAGACTGTCGATGTTACGAAGTATTGT
Source organism: Chiridota heheva (assembly GCA_020152595.1). Taxonomy (NCBI): domain Eukaryota; kingdom Metazoa; phylum Echinodermata; class Holothuroidea; order Apodida; family Chiridotidae; genus Chiridota; species Chiridota heheva. The sequence continues at coordinate 1,721,692 of JAIGNY010001363.1, forward strand.
CTCACTGTAAATGTCGAAATGATCTGGTGACGAAACAGACCCCTGCCTGACTCCTCTTCGAATTGCCTTAAATTCACTGTAATATCCTTCAAGTCTTATTGCTGCTTCCTGGTCCCAGTATACGTTTCTTATAACTCTAAGGTCTTTTCCATGAATGTTAAAATTACTGAGTATTTCAAAGAGATCTTCATGTTTGACTTTGTCAAAGGCTTTGGAGTAATCAATGAAACATTAACATAAATCTCTCTGTACTTCTATGCAACTTTCCATGATCATTGATAGCGTAAATATTGCTTTATCTACAACTGAATCAAATTGTGTTACTTAAATTTCTGGCCGAATACTATTTCTCATCCTGGACATTAGAACATGAAGCAAGACCTTGGTGATATGGCTCATCAAGCTAAAGGTCCTGTGCAGTTCGCATCCTGTTGCACCTGGTTTCTTGGGTAAGATTATGATAGATTTGCTTATATCTGGTGGTATCTCTCCTGTATCATATATCATATTTAAAAGACTAGTTATAGTTTCAATGACTACATCATCAAGAGCCACAAAAACTGTAGTTGGCATTTTGTCAGGTCCTGATGCTTTGCCATGCTTCATGCTCTTTGCACTTCCTCCTTTAGTATTGGTGGGCCCTCCATCTTCTTTTTAATGCTAGGTTTTCTCCTCTGTTATTATCAAAGAGTTCTGACCAACGGTGTAGGATGTACTCTTTGTCCATGAGGATGGTACCACCTTTTGATTTAATGCAACCTGTCTGTCTACAGGTACGTTTTCCTGTTAGTTCTCTGACTTGTTCATGCATTTACAGTTTATGTTACGTGTATTCTCAATTTCTTTGCATTGTTGATTGATCCACGTTTCTTTGGCTTCATTGCACTTTTTCTTTACTACTCTGTTTATATCATGATATCTTTTATCATTGTCCTTTGCTAACCGTCTTGTTTCCATTAAGTCCAGGATTTCTTGGGTCATCCACTTTTTGTGACCCTTATTTGCCTGTTTTGGAATCTGTTCACTCATTGCCTTTGTTACTGAATCTTTCATTTTTTGCTACATTTTATCGTGTCAGCCTCAGTGAGGCTTTCTAGAACTTGGAATTTGTTCTTTACTGAAACTGAGAATCGCTTTTTTAAGTCTAGATCAGTTTTTAACAGGTTGATCTGTAATTTAGGTTCCTTTTTAGGTTTCTTAAGTGATCTAAATTTTACTTGGATTTTACATTTGACAGGAATATGATCACTGTCACAATCAGCACCGGGCATTGACTTTGCTGTTTTGACCGAATTTTGAAACCGTTTTTGAATCAGTATGAAATCAATCTGATTTCTGACTGTGTATCCTGGGCTCTTCCATGTCCAACGTCTTCTTGGGTGGTTTTCGAACCAAGTGTTGGCAATTATGAAGTCATGTTCTCTGCACCATTCAACTAGTCTCTCTCCACGGTCATTTATTTCTCCTAGTCCTAATGGTCCAACAATATCTTCTACTTTGCAGTTTCCAACTTTGGCATTGAAATCGCCCATCATAATCTTTATATCCTGTAATGAGACTTGGTGTAGTTGGAATAGGTGTTTTAGCTACGATTGTTGATACACCAGTAGCGATTGCTATGGAAGGTGCTGCTGTTGTATGTGGAATTGGAAGTGTACTCTGTAATTATTTAAGAAAACGGATGGATACGAAAGTTGCGAAGCATCGTATGATTGCAAAATTGCTTCCTCTAAGCTTAACAGCATCGTAGACCTCAACAGTAAAGCCGTCAAAAATGGGAGCGTTTCTGCTTCGGAATTTCAGACGGTCGTTACAAAATTTGAGCGTTATAAATTCTTAAAAGAGAAGGTCCAAGCTGCTAGAAAGAGTAATTTGGGTGGGGTTGTAAAAACAGCTCCTGGAAGATGGGGAAACCAATTGGGCGGCAGGGGGCACATCAAGCTATTGCCAAAGCACTGGATGGAGTTTAAGTTAAGCTTTCAGCGAGATCCGCCTCTATATTGAAGGTGTCGTGATATATATGAAACATAGCAGCATTTATACTCATCCCTGGGCATATGCCCGAGGCTCATGTTTGGCAGGATGCTGAGACTATGGGTGTGAGTAATCTAACAGAACACCGGATATACCCTGGTGGATCATCTTGAGTAGGTTTAAACACATCTTTAAAAACTACCGAATACACAGCGTACGTGATGATGCCACTGGTGGTACTAGTCTGGATGCTCAGCAACAATTTATTTGTAATGTTGAGGATGCGGTGGCTGCTCCTATAGATCTCCCATCTTCCATTCAACGCTATCAAGATACCCTGACCAACTCCTTTAGACTTTAGTCTGGGTCAAGATTTGTTCATGATTCCTAGAAATATGTTTTTGCGTATAGACTGATAGATACCCAAATTGGCTACAACGATAATATTATGGTTGCTAAAGACCTTGCTATTGGTAAGCACCATAATATAATTTGTATCACAGCCCCAGAACCTCCAGTCCTTGATTCGCAGGTAAAATACAGCAGCCTGCCAGATCCAATGGATGTTGATACAGGAACGGGTGTTGATACTAAATTAGCTAAAAAAGAACTGTTATCCGAGTTCATATATATATATATATATATATATATATATATATATATATATATATATATATATATATATAGTTATATATATATATATATATATATATATATATATATATATATATATATATATATATATATATATATATATATATATATATATATATATATATATATATATACATAGATATAGATATATATATATATATATAGATATATATATATAAATATATATATATATATATATATATATATATATATATATATATATATATATATATATATATATATATATATATATATATATATATATATATATATATATATATATATATATATATATATATATATATATATATATATATACATATATATATATATATATATATATATATATATATATATATATATATATATATATATATATGTATATATATCTATATCTATATCTATATATATATATATATATATACATATATATATATATATATATATATATATATATATATATATATATATATATATATATATATATATATATATATATATATATATATATATATATATATATATATATATATATATATATATATATATATATATATATATATACACATAATTAAAAATAGATTAAAAGAAATATTTTCTGTCATAAATTTTCAATATAATGGGTGCACCAGGATCCCCACTCCTGGGTGAAAACTTCCAGTTCATTTTAGGGTGAAAAAACGGTAATCAGCCCTAACTCGTTTTAAGATGAAAAACAGAAATAAAAGCGTTATAACAAGTGTGCCAGAAATCCCAGTCCGCTTAGTGAAAACAAAAGTAAAAAAACGACATAAAAAGTGTGACAGAACCCCCCTTTTACATACTACTGCTCCTTCCAACATAAAAGATTCGCGCCCTTACATTTTCAGATTTTCCATATGTTAGAAAATCGAATATCTCAAGGCCACTATCTAAGAAATTTTAAGTGAGGGCGCTGCGAGTAGCAATGTCGTAGATGTCGGGGCACCATACTGGATTCGTAGATGTCGGGGCACCATACTGGATTCGTAGATGTCGAGGCACCATACTGGATTTGTAGATGTCGGGGCACCATACTGGATTCGTAGATGTCGGGGCACCATACTGGATTTGTAGATGTCGGGGCACCATATTGGATTCGTAGATGTCGGGGCACCATACTGGATTTGTAGATGTCAGGGCACCATACTGGATTTGTAGATGTCGGGGCACCATACTGGATTCGTAGATGTCGGGGCACCATACTGGATTCGTAGATGTCGGGGCACCATACTGGATTCGTAAATGTCGGTGCACCATACTGGATTCGTAGATGTCGGAGCACCATACTGGATTCGTAGATGTCGGGGCACCATACTGGATTCGTAGATGTCGGGGCACCATACTGGATTTGTAGATGTCGGGGCACCATACTGGATTTGTAGATGTCGGGGCACCATACTGGATTCGTAGATGTCGGGGCACCATACTGGATTCGTAAATGTCGGTGCACCATACTGGATTCGTAGATGTCGGAGCACCATACTGGATTCGTAGATGTCGGGGCACCATACTGGATTCGTAGATGTCGGGGCACCATACTGGATTTGTAGATGTCGGGGCACCATACTGGATTTGTAGATGTCGGGGCACCATACTGGATTCGTAGATGTCGGGGCACCATACTGGATTTGTAGATGTCGGGGCACCATACTGGATTCAAAGATGTCGGTGCACCATACTGGATTTGTAGATGTCGGGGCACCATACTGGATTAGTAGATGTCGGGGCACCATACTGGATTTGTAGATGTCGGGCACCATACTGGATTCGTAGATGTCAGGGCACCATACTGGATTCGTAGATGTCGGGGCACCATACTGGATTTGTAGATGTCGGGGCACCATACTGGATTTGTAGATGTCGGGTCACCATACTGGATTCGTAGATGTCGGGGTACCATACTGGATTCGTAGATGTCGAGGCACCATACTGGATTTGTAGATGTCGGGGCACCATACTGGATTCAAAGATGTCGGTGCACCATACTGGATTTGTAGATGTCGGGGCACCATACTGGATTCGTAGATGTCGGGGCACCATACTGGATTTGTAGATGTCGGGGCACCATACAGGATTCAAAGATGTCGGGGCACCATACAGGATTCAAAGATGTCGGGGCACCATACTGGATTTGTAGATGTCGGGGCACCATACTGGATTTTTACTCTTGATTCGCCCCAGAACCCCACGATTTGTCATTTACATTTTGGAACTTGGTGTTAATTTTAAGCCATTTTGGTTCAAAAAATAGAAATCTTCAGAACATTTGTTTAATGGAAACTTCTCTTCTGCGTGTATGAAAACGGTGACCTAGATCTCAACATGGGAATTTAACATTTCTTTTTATCCAAGTCACTCAAATTTTCGAACTTTGTGTTGATTTTCAGCCATTTTGAGGCAATAGTAACAAGAAATTTTCAGAGCTTCCGAGGCTTCGGCCCCGGAACCCCTATCAAGGCTTCGCCCCTACAGTTCCGCGTTTGGCGCTTAAGTTATGTGCTCCCAAGCCAAATTGTCTGGCGATGCCATTGGTTGGGGGGAGTGGGGGTAGGGGAGAATTGTAGACACGTGTATATTGTTTATAGATCAATCGGGCAAGAGCAACTTTTCGACGAGAAAATTTGTCTTACCCCCACCCCTGCGTTCGTAGTCTAGTTACGCCCCTGACCATTAAAATTAAACACTAACAGTTACATATCTGTATTGAGCAATTCTTTTGCGTGGAAAATTAACCATTGTATTTCGGGACCAATTAAGCATACGAGTTGATTTTTATGTATATTCACTGCTGAAAAGACGCTAATTTATTACTCATTACTTCATTCTAGTTCAAAAATAATTGAATATCGATTTAGCAATTTTCGAGTAAAATTCATATTCAGTCCGTCAGTTTTAAGCCGTCAACAATATGCATCCGCAAGGTTCTATTTAAGTGAATATACTTACAGGAAATTGCCTCCCACGACAGGAAACCTCTTTTAAGGAATTTTACCGTCAATTTTTATTTTCGCATATATGACAGAGATCTGGATTATTAAGAATACAAATGGGTGAAAAATCACCAATCTTATTCCGTTTAGGCTGTTAGGAGTTATTGCATTTCAAAGATTCCACCAGGATTGAAACATGGAGGTAGCATTATGAGGGGGTGGGGGTGAAGGGGTTGAGGGCTATGGATCGGTCAAAATATGTTGCCCAGAAGATACATAGAACGAACACGTGTGAACAAATGATACAATCGATACTTCTGATGTGGTAGTCGTCGTGTTTACTGCAGCCTCTCTGAAATTGTATGCCGAATTTGACCATGCATTTTCATAAATTTAGCCATGCCGCATATTAGCATCTTGCTGGAAAGGACATTCTCATTATACAGTCATGAATATTCAGCAACTGAAAATGAACTTACTTTGCTGTCTTTTCTGGTCTTTAGTGCGTCACCAATTTTTCATGAAAACATTCAAACGTTGATTAGCAATAAATAGCTTCTGAAATGTACAGTTGTAATAATGTAATTCGTGGTTTAATTGATTTAAAACCGTCTGCAAATTTGATAAACGTTTTATTTTGTTATTTCTCTAATCTATGTAGCTCATTCAGCTGAAAGCTGGATGGGGATGAGGCGCTTTTTTGATATAATAGAAAAAAGGAAAGCAAAAGTAACCATGACTGAATGAACATACTGCACTAAAGTATATAGCCTAAGGATAACATAGAAGGTAAGAACTTTAAAAGAATTAAGACAACTAAAGTGTACTAAAATAGAAAATAAACATCAAGCTGTGGTGAAATAAGCATGTGGCATGATATAAAGCAAAAGCAAATGAACAGTAAAATCCACATTATGTATGTTTGACTTTTGCTTGTAATGTATATGGCTGGAAATATGTAAACAGGTAAATCTCATTGCAATTTCGATTGGTCACTGCAGAGGTCAAGTGATCAAAACAAACACATAATACCCCAATATTTTCAAACAGCCTAGGGGCGGATCTAAAAAAATCACATCAAGGGGTTTATGGGACTGGTTTCCCCCGAGGAAAGTGGGGATGGGCTCGGGAGGTGGGAGGGGAGGGGGAGGCTTCCGGCGCCACTAATCATCACCATATGTAGTTTTCCACTAAAGGATTAGTTCAGTTGTCAAGCATATTCATCTTATATGAAAGAGGACTTCAAAAGAAACAAACTGGTGCGGAAAACATTAAAAAACCTTATTCCGTTAAGGAGATATTCAAGTTTAAAATTTGGTATCATTTCTGTAAAAACGACTGAAATCAGACTAGTTGTGACGTCACAGTTTAAGATTCCTCAAAGTCTTTATGTATTTTAAAGAAAGTTTATTTAAATTTTTCACTATTTAAAATATTTTTCATCAAACTTTCTTAAGGTGGTATATTATAAATACCTTTCCTAGATTCAATTCTACTACTTTTTTGACATATTCCATGGTGTATAAGCCATAAAATCGCAGACAAAATATGATAGAATACAATTTGGCCTGCCTATAGTCCAATATGTATCCAACAATCTCCCGTAGAAATTTGCAGTAACAGAATAAGCAATGTCAATAAACTTTCTAATGCTGTAAGTTTCATTTCTTTAGTTTAGTAATATCCCACAGAGTTATGAATTTCAAGATTTTACATATACGGCAGAGATTTGTTAATGTCTCTTTAGTGTTAATGGATGAACAGAAGTTGAACTCGCCTGTAGAATCTTCTACCGGATCAATAACATTGATTGGATGATGCATCTCTCATCCAAGTCCTCGCATCATATTCTTTTAATATTCTCATTTCCTCTCATGAAAAACAAATAACTCTCTGACTGTAATATCGAAGAAGTGGAATCATTATTGTATACGCCTCGGTTAGCGTATACAATACATATTTCGTATAATTGACAGATTGAAGCTACCATTTAAATGCTGGTACTCTTCAAATATTGCGAAAGCACTCTTAGACTAAAAGGATAATTGGATGGATGAACAGTAAGTTTATTTGCCACATTCTGCAAAGGAATATTAAGAAGTTTCTCTTTATCTGTTTATAAGCAGTTATCTGAGCTTATGAATCACATCATTTGTATTTAGTTTCGACAAATTTTTGCGCATGTTGTTCTGATCGGTAAATTGGTGTTGCACTCCCTTCTTCTGATTTCAAACTGGTCATATCTTGAATGACCGAAGGATTGTACCAATGGCTAACGGGTAAGTTCATAATTCATATTATTTTTGCAATGGTAGTTCCAACGGGCTACTCAATTTCAAAGCCGCTTGGTGCTTGGCTATAAAGGGGCCGCAGGCGATTTTCTTTTCCCCACCGATTTCCCCACCGTTATCTACCTACTGTGGTGTAGCGGTTATCATACCTGTCTACAGACCACGAGGCCCCGGGTTCAATCCTGGGGTGGGTAGACACGCCAGTGCACCACAACTGGTTATCAAAGGCCGTGGACATTGACTTGGTTGTCAATGTTATGTCTGTCCGTACGTCGTACCTGTGTTCTCGTCCGGGTCGTATTAAGCGTTTCGTGATAGCATTGCTACTATCATAACCGAACACGCAGGCGACGACCCCGTCATTGTAATTGTGTGTTCAACTCTCTCTCTCTTCCCCACCGTAAGTGGCAACGGTACAATTAACCTTCGTTTGAAGAGCGACTTAGGGAAGCTTTTCAAATGTGTTTTCTTTCTCAAAGCGTTGAACTTGAAGGAATTTCATTACTTAACATTTTCTCTATCTTTAACCACACCAGTTTGGAAACAAGCGGCCTTATAGCGTCAAACAGCGTCGTAGCATCAAGTGGCGTCATGGTGTCAAGCGGCGGCATGACGTCAAACGGCGTCATGTTGTCAAGCTTGTCGGTAGTTCTCAATGTTTTTCTTCAAAATAATCTTTCAAGCAGTCAAGAGACCTACCAAGTCAGTACCGGGCACTTTTTCCCATGGGGAAGATAGGGAGGGGAGAAGGGAGAGGGGGGGATAATTATTTCACACAATTGAAGCATGTCATTTATCAGGGACCCCAACACCAAAAGCCTTGGTCAGGGAAGGTGGAGAGGAATGTCCCCAATGATTTTATAAGCAGTAATTGTAAAAAGTAGGCCTTATAACTATGATTCACACGATGGGCAATTGCCAACATTGGTCTAGGCCCCTCAATCTCAAACCAATAGGCGGAATTTGCCTACCGAAAGTTGTGGAAAAGTCAAAAGTGGGGAGAGAGTCAAAAGTGTGGGGAAATCAAAAGTGTGGGAAGTCAAAAGTGTGGGGAAGTCAAAAGTGTGGGGAAGTCAAAAGTATGGGGAAGTCAAAAGTGTGGGGAAGTCAAAAGTGTGGGGAAGTCAAAAGTGTGGGGAAGTCAAAAGTGTGGGGAAGTCAAAAGTGTGGGAAGTCAAAAGTGTGGGGAAGTCAAAAGTGTGGGGAAGTCAAAAGTGTATGAAAGTCAAAAGTGTGGGGAAGTCAAAAGTGTGGGGAAGTCAAAAGTGTGGAAGGGCGAATCACAAAATCACGTTAATATACAAAACATCACCATAGAAAAGTATACATTTGGAAAATGTGTGGGTGGGGCAAGTTCTCCTTTGCTCTCCCAAATCCCACATATACTCAAACCGTATGTGTAGGAACGGGAGGGGCAGAGGCACGTGCTCCCACTTTTTCAAAAAAATGACAAAAGTACTCCATTTGGAAAATGAAAAATACCCTTCAATTACTGTCAAAAAAGTTTCCTCACTTGATTTTCTTCCCCCTTGCCCAGAGTTTCTTCCAATATCCTTAGGTGTAGCTGGACTGTTTTCAGAAGGTGGGGGAAAATGTAAAATTTCCGAATAATAATATGCCTGAAGGCTTTAATTCTAGCCTGGAGTCAAGACACTTGTTTTACCATAGTGACCTAGCTAGATTTTTCCAAGGTGTGTTGGGAGTAGAGGCGCTAGGCGTAGGAAGCGGGAAAAACTCCCCTGAGATTAAATAATTGAGAATGTTGGTCAAGTTTGGAAACATTTCCGAAAATCGCCTGAAGATGAAAGAAAGTGTTCCGAAAATCGAAGAAAATTTTCCAAAAATCGTTCAGAAATTCCCGAAAATTTACCAAATTTCCTCTAAGTAAAAGAAATTTTCCGAAAATAAAAATAACCTGCCCAGAAATGAAAAAAATTTTCCAAAAATTTGCCAACATATATTCTGAAAATTGGCCAAACTTCCCGAAAATAAAGCCAAATTTCCCGATATATATACAAATTAAGGAAAGTTCTCGACAAAACAAAAACCAGAAAATAAAAGAAATTTTTTCCGAAAATGGCAAAAAAAAAATAATCCAAAAATAAATTGAAGAAAAATGCCCGAAAATTTAAAGCCCACTTAATATCAACCTGTCTTGATTTACATAATGTAGGTACAGTGTATGTCCCAGAGTCTCAGATATTGAACATGTCATTATACCAACGTGTGGCCGTAGCTATTTGCTTGGTTGGTGCCACATTACATCCGGAAGAAGACATCATTTTCTGGAGCGAAAACAAACCTTTGCGCGATGCACGTGGGCAAGTCCGTATGCGTTTACTGTGTGCGTCTGGCATGTAAACAAATACAGCTGATCGCTTTGTTTTCACTCCAAAACGGGGTAAATGCGCGCGGTGCTATGCGGTCTGATGACCTCAGGTCACATTTCCAAATAGGCAATTTAATAAATACACCTGTTGAATACAGTAGAAGTTGTAACGTGTGTCGTTTATTGAAGCATTTACCAAGTTTAAAACAAGCAGAAATTTCACTATTGCTTTAAATATCCAGTCTATATGCAAAACCCAGTCCACAGATAATCGATGATTGCAACATATACTGGTCAGAATAAATGTTTCCCTTGCAAGCGGGATTTTTTAATGGGCATGTTCCACCTCACACAATGGAGAGATATCCCAACCAGTGGTTTAGCTAAAGGGGTGTGTGTGTGGAGGGGTGGGTGGATGAGGGAAGGGGAAGAGGGGGAGATTGAGGGTTCCAAAACTCGGAAAAATGATTTGCGCATAAACTAATTTACAAAATTAAAAATCAGTCCGATTTTTGGTAGTCATGAAGAAATAAATCGGTCTCAGTTCAGTTGAAGCATACCAATTAGTTTTCCTCCAAATATCCGACTTCTTCCTAAAAATCTCCGACATTTTTAATCAATATATTCAACTTTTCCCTCAAAAATACAACAGTTTTTTTTTCAAAAGATCCGACTTCCCCCCTTTAAAAAACCCGACTTTCTCCAGGTGGACGGTGAGAGAAGGAAGAAGGAGGGGGAAAGGGGAAAGGGGGGGGTGGGGGGGGGAGGTAATTTGGATTCGGAAATTTATATGGTTTTGCACGATAGATTAAAGTTTTTGACTAGGGGCACGGGGTAGAACAAGAAGACCTGCACATTTAAGCTTAAACGGTGCGGCCCCTCTAAATGTGGACATTAGACATATCCCACTAAGGTTTTCTGATTGACAGCAACTTTAAACTTAACAGCCTATAGTGAGCATACAATTATGTTGTATACCACTGATGCAAGTAAACAAAGTCTTACCCAAGCATTTGGTGAGGAGTGAATAATTAAAAAATCCGAATTTCCTCAGTCGGGCAGTTTTAAAAGCTGCTTGAAATTCCTTCATGGAGCTGCAGGGTGGTCTTAAGAAAAGTGATTAATCATAAATAAAGAAAAAATCTCCTAGAGAATTTTTTTCCAACCAGCCATAGCCAATTGCATAACAAAGATTTTGAAAAATTATTACATTTGTTTATTACATTTTGGTCCAAAAATTTAAGATTTTTGGTATAAAATTGAAAATTGCTTGTCCAAAAGTGAAAGTCTTTGGTCCAAATTTGAGGTTTTTGGTCAAACTGGAAGAGTTTTGGTCCAAAATTAACGATAATTCAGTCGATACGAATAAAAAATACTAATATCTCTGTTTTATATGATTCATTAATTTGGGGGGATACGGAATGTTTATGGGTTTATGCCTCTAATAGCCCTCGCCCCCTAAGACACGCCACTGTCTTTTTTCTTTATGCCCCATGCACTATCTTTTAATAAAGTATGCGGTTGGCAGGTCCGTAGCCAGGAATTTAATAGGGTGCATTCGTTTTTCGTAAAGGGCAAAAACTATGAAAATCAAGGTGTTTATTATTCATGTACGTATGTTTACACCTAAAGGTATAGGACAGGTACAAAAAAAATCTGACCAAAAAGAGCATTTAATTCTGAGTTGAATGTTTTTTTAAGTTTGAAAGTAGTATGTGTAGTTTTCAAGTTATGAGTAATCAAAGTTTGAAAACAATGGATTTACTTACGGTACATAAGAAAATAGAGACTCTGTCCCATTTCTGCATCAAGAGTAACACAACAAATTTGCATATTTGCACACAATTTTCAAAAAGCTGTAAAATGGCCAATTTTAACCGATTATTATAATTTTTGTTGCTATCTTTATGTTTTTTAGAGGGTTTCAAACCAATTCTGCTCATGTTGCCACTACCTGTCCATGCCTTTAAACATCTTTAAAAAGCAAAGGAATGCTGAACTATAGATCTTTTAACGTTTAATGCTAAACTTATTCTAAATGAACAATATACTGTACATCAGCAGGAGTTAGACAATGTGACCAGCGACACAAATTTACAAACGTTTATCAAAAATAAAATAAAAGGCATTGTAAGTACACAAATCTGAATTATTATCAATTGTGCACTTTTCCGTTACTATAGCCTACTTGTGTTCAAGTCTATGGAAAGTGCAAAGTTTGAAAATAAATCGATGTTGAAAAGTATTATTTTGTTTGAGATGTTCTATTAATTTCATTAAGATATTGGCTAATTTGGTTTTCTGTGTAATAGAATATGACCGCATATGATTTCTTTAATTTCCCTTGTAAAACATTTCACTTAATGGCTCTACAACATTTATGTCTGTCGCAAAAAGAAGAAAGAGATGAGAAGATAAAATTTGCAGAAAAGTTCTGATTGACAGAAATGCTCCAAGGAAAATAATTATTAAAACTAATTTTCAAATTCTTTATGCTTATAGTTTACCGCCAATTATGTTAACAATTTAGAAGTCAACATTGATTATCCTTAGTAACGTGATTACTATTTTCTGCAGCGTTCTTTATTTTATTTTCATTTGTGGTGGTGTCACTTTGGGCTTTTTCTATGGGTGACCATGGAGATACTGTTTTGGAACCTCCATGACTTACCTTCTTAGCCCTTCATCTTGTTTGCCCTGTTATGGTAACGTGAGGAGAATCAGCTCCATAGACATTCGTGAAGAAGCTAAATTGAGGAACGGCAAAGAATAGGAATTAACACCGGAGACTGGGAGGCTTTATTTCTTATAAAAAATAAAGATTTTGTACCTACAATATCCACAAATGCCCGTTCCCCGGTACACAAAAGATGTCACCTTGAGCATAAATGTGTATATGTTCACCATGTTCAGTGTCGCGATTCCTCATTTTGACTGATTAATGGTAAAATGAAATTGGACGTTGACGTTGTGAAGGATCTGTACTTGTTATAACTATCAGAAAATAGTGAAGGAAGACTATATTACGTGGCAGAAGGAGGTCTCATTTTATTCTTATACGCATGTTCCCCCGCCTCATCCCCCCATTACATCGCGGCAATGAGGAAAGCATTGCCTTATTTCGTGGATGTTTCTTTAATTTGAAACATTTCAATTAAAGAACAAGTTTATCGTTTGCCTTTTAAGAAAGATATAGTCCCATAGGCTATATAATATCTTGAGGCCAGCACCCACCGACACCAACCACTCCACATCACTTAAATTGGTTGGCTATTTCCTTGTCGATCATGGAGATGTTGGCCCATATATAAATTCTCCAGGCTTTTGTTTCTGATAAAAAGGAACATTTATACATTTTCTTAGATTTTCTATAATTGGGAGAAAATTAGTCAACATCTATAAAATCTGTTATAGATGTTGACAAACGCCTGGATTTTGCCTCCATGATATTCCTATGTCTGTCTGTAATGGGTGCGGTATCGGGAATATCCCGTATGCTTTGATGATGCTCTACCCCTTCAGCGGTAGCAGTATCGCCGAGAGGGGGTGAGGTAAAAGGGAGCGTTTCCTGGAACCCGGGGTTCTATCCCAGGAAGAAAGAGAGGGGGGGGGGGCACATGTATAGCAAGTGCATTTTTTGAACCATTTTTGTCGGGCAAGTGTCTGTTTTTACAATAAAAATACTATAAAACAATTGTGGGAAAAAATTTCCTTTTTTCTTTTCTTTTTCATTTTTGTAGTGCAGGTCCCAAAAAATGAGGTTTTACTGTGTTAATTTTGTACGGCTGGTCCAATTTTACAATATTTTCGTTGTACTGATACTGCAGGTATCAAAATTGACTTCTTTCATACTGCGGGTATCAAAATTGTATAATTTTATACTGCAGTTACCAAAAAAGTTGTCATACTGGGGTATATCTTTTTCGGTTGGTGGGCTGTACACCCCTACCACTTTCTTTAGTTTTGTCGTCGTGCCGTTAAGCCCTCATCAAACAAACAAACAACTGTTTTAATGACAAGCTCACATCACTTACGTTATTTATTAATCCCCCAAGCCCTTATAAGAATCAACCCACCGTGACACACTGAAAGAAATTTCTCCGTAAAAATATAAAAATATTGCAGAGTATATGAGATGCAATGCATGATTTTGACTATAGGCTAAAACATTAAGCAGTATAGCGCGAATTGTTAGTCTAATTACACTTTATGGATGAACGCGACTGGTTAATGACGCTTTACACTTTTTCTTATTGAGATAACACACATCATAATACACCTCATTCGAAACCTGGAACTGAGTACCATTAATGAATTGAGGCTACGTGCATATACCCTCAAAATGCTCGTGAAAACATAAAAATGGCATTATAATTTCCCTCGGGATCCATTCCGTCTGTCCGTTCAAATTAAAAAAAAAAATACGTTTTAAATTATTGGAGAAGAAAATTACGAAACTTAAAAATATAATATTTGAGTCTATATATGTTACATTTTAAACGGATGTTTACAGAGGCGTCTTTATAGGGAGCTTATGGGGTTGCCCCAAACAATAATTGTTGTGCTCTCCGCGTCCCCTCTCCCTTCCCCCACCCCCACTTCCAATGAAAAACCTGTATTAAAAAATGCGATCTGCATACTAACTGCATGCTGTATGTTACACATACATCGGTCTGTCGGTGTACCGTATACGATGTAATGCTACATTTTACCGCCGTGTGTGGCCACTTCAAATATAATAACTGAATAAGGGAAACTAAAATCGGACCCGGGATCGGACCGAGGTATTATAAATTATAATCGAATAAATCAGAAGAACAAGCGCCGAAAAGGCTCATATATTTCACAGAGGGTAAATAAGCACAATAAAGGCTTTCTTCCCAGGCTGAAAAGTGTCAAAAAAGACAAAATGCACTAGGTGAAGGACTAGGATATAAACTGATAAACAACTGGTGTTAACACAGTAAAGTCAGCTTCGCATGTCAGCATGTAACCTTATTACACCCCAGAAAGGTATGTCTCTCTTTAAGGACACACATTTCCTTATCGTAATTTTTATCAGTCTTTTCCCCATGTGAGATTTGAGGGTGTAAGAGCATTTACCCCTACTTTTTGCATACTTATGAAAAAAGAAAATACCTGAACCAAAATGTCCAAAAACGAAAGAAATTATCAACAAATTGAGCAGTTAAAGACACTTTCCGAAAATGAAGGAAATTTCCCCAAAATTGAAGGATATTTCCCAAAAATTGGAGATTTCCCGATTAGCACCAACTTGAACTTTAATAGAAACTTAATTTAGAAGGGCAATTTTTCGCTTGTGTAGGCCTTACTGCGAAAAATTTGGGACTTTCCTCTTCCTGGGTGGGGAACTCTTTCTACGCCCTCTGACTGATACGGAATAATGAGCCCGGCGACAGCTAGAGCCAGTTTTTACCGGATGAGTATTCGACGGATACGGTTGCATTAGCCGTAATATGTATTACAGGGGCGGCGGAGCCCGGGGTTCAGCCCTCACCTAGGTGAATATATCACAGCAACAAAATTAACGAATACGCTGGCCTAAACATCACTTAAACTGAGCGGAACCGCCTTTTTGAACACGATTTATATTCGTGTTTTCGTGACCATGTTTCCCATATTGTTTAAGGCAATTTAACCGCCTCGCTACGGGCGACGGAAACGCCGGGCTCCGGGTGACGAAAACTCCATGTTTAACCGTATTTTACAGCGTAAACATGTGATCTAATGCAACTGAAATGCCACATTCCTGGCGACGTAAACGCCGTGTCTAGGTGACGTAAACTTCATGTTTAGCGTGTTTACAACGTAAAAATGTAATTTACTGCGACTTAAAAATGCCTCAATCCTGGTGACGTAAACGCCGTGCTCCGGGTAACCGTAAACTCCCTATTTAATGTGTTTACAGCGTAAACATGTAATTTAATGCAACTTAAATGCCCAGTTTCTGGCGGCGTAAACGCCGTGCTCCAGGTGACGTAATCTCCATGTTTAACGTGTTTACAGCGCAAGGACATAAAGTTGGTCGACAGGTGAATAAGAAACAAAGATTCTCGTTGAGTATAACACCGGAAATTTGATGCTTTATTGAATGGAAATTCTTCGTTCAAAGTGGCGTAAACTCAATGTTTTATTTATTTACAACGCAAGAGTGTAAACTTGAAAACCAGATATTAGCATATTTCACGCTCCAGTCGACGGAAACTCCTTGTTCCCTGCATTGGAAACTCGATTCGGACGCCATGGTCAGAAACCTGTTTCTTTGTTTGGAAATGCAGCATAAATGGTCCAAACTGGTAATTGTAGGAACTTAAACCCTAAATTCCATAAGCCTTACTATATATTTACTGCTTAAAATAAAACGATATAAAAACTATCTGTCATATATTTGGGTAGTTTTTATTATACATTTAAGATTGAGTAAAAACATAAACGTAAGCAACAAATTATGGGACGGCATTATGACGAGTTATCTGGCTGTTGGGTACTAATACTCTTTACTCTAATACAAACAGCTCTCCGCAATTGATGTTATAAAAAACTGAGAAAATGAAAATGTTGACTTAAACTTGACTAGACAAAAAAATGATGAGTGAATTTTTCAAATATTTACTAACCTGTTTTGCCTCGGAGCCCAAAGTGTTTTATGTTACAAATCTCAGGTAAATACCTGACTACGTGGTATAATATTTGGTCGTATAAGTTTTGTAGCCTTCCACACCACGAGGGTCAAAAAGCTTTGCTGCTCTAATATGTCGGTGAAGTGCCCCTTTAACTTTCAAGTCTTCTTTTTGATTGGTCAGCTTTGCAGTTTTACCTATCTATCTGTCTAGGTTGATATTGAGACTCAAAAGATTGGATAGAAAAGAAGAAAAAAAAAAAGCCTGCGGCCAATTGATTGACATTCTGAAACACAAAGCATATAAAAAGGCTTTATAAACCCTAACTTCAAAATAAGTACATTTTTCTTCAACCTAAAAGATCACTTTATTTAAAAAAATGTTGTTCCCACAAGTTATGCATTCATAAATTAATTGCAACTATCATAAACAGATAAATAAACTCTTTTTTATAATTACTTACTAACTCACTATCCATATTTTGATGACTGTAGGAAGTTATTCTTAAGTTTTGAGGTTTAATTTGATTATTTTTGCCATCCTCAAACCAAATTGCATTTGTATATTTTCCCTATGCCTACTTCAAAATGTTTATATAACTTTACATTTTTAGAATTCTGTATCAAAGTTAACTTTCAAAAGAATAGAAAACGGATGATTTGTCAATTTTTGTTGCTGTAATATTTCGAGCGATGACGAAAGTGAAGACATTCAACTATAACAAAAGATTCAATACCTTTTAGAAAGAGACGTTTCTAGAATTGATGAAGGCAGAAACGAGAATATTGTAAGGATAAGATCAAAATAATTTTGTTTATAAGATATTTTACCGCAAAGTCAAAAAGAAACTCGAGTATGCAGGTATGTACGGGTAATTAAGTCATGCTGTCGAAATTTTAATATAACATTCGAAATTTCATATAGTGCCATCATTAGGGTTAACGCCTTGAGCCTCTTAATCCTCATGATGACGTAATACCCATGTTCCAAGCTGTTACAGAGACAAGGGGATTATGATCGAATTTAATCCTGAATAGATTTCACGGTGGACGAAAAATGACTGAAAAACTGCTTACATTTGCAAGCTGACATACTTAATTTTTAGTTTGATAAAAAGGACAATTCACACGCTGATAAAAAATGAGATCACAATCGATCATAAACTGATAAATAATCAAATTTATGAAACATGGCTGGGCGGAATATTAAGTTTTTAATGTAAATCCAGTTTTTAATTGTCTTTTGTAATTCTTCGACCAGTCTAAGGGTTACAACAAATTCTGGTCGAAACATTTTGAGTTTTATTAAACCGCCAATAAATTTTGTAGAATAATAATAATAATAATAAAGAACATTTGCTATTGCGCTTTTACCAGAGGATACAAAGCGCATTACAACAATAACATGTACAAATTAACAAAGAAATACAGTCAACAGAATATGATGTGTATGAGCAAGCAATTGTTCAGGCAGAGTTTGAAAATAAGAATGTCTTTAGATTCTTTCTAAAAGACAGAGAAGAAGTACAGTTCCTTAAGTCCATTGGAAGAGCATTCCAGAATTTTGGAGCTGATGCCGAAAAAGTCCTGTCGCCAGCAAGTTTCCTGGTCCTGGGACGATTTAGTGTAATAGCAGCAGCTGAGCGAGTGGGACGCGTTGGAACGTGGACATCTATACAGTCTGAGATATAGCTAGGGGAAACTTTGTTGAGTGATTTGAAGACAAGTAAGAGTACTTTAAAAATGATTCTTTTATTAACAGGAAGCCAATGAAGTTCTTCGAGAAGAGGCGCGGAGTGCGTACGTGGAGGGAGAGCATAGACGAGTCTAGCAGCCTTATTTTGTAAGCGCTGAAGCTTATCAAGATCTTTCTTGTTTAGTCCGCAGTACAAAGAGTTACAATAATCAAGGCGTGAGGAAATCAAGGCTCTCACTTTTTTAGAAGGAATAAACCTCTAAAAAAAATTCGGTGACAAACATTTAGAAACGGAAAAAAAGATTAATAAATAAAGATTGCGAGTAGTGCACCTAGTCCTATTCGACGTAATGATAATCCTCACACTTTGATGAGCCATATCGGCAGCGCTATAATCCTCAAACTTTGATGAAGCATATCGGGAACACTAATTCCAAAATATGAAGACTGTTTAACTATCTAACCAAACTTTAAAAGTTTGTCTAAAATACTATATTCATGTCTCAGTCATATTTCAGAGACGTTTACATACCTTTGTAATGGTACATATGATCAATATGTGTAGCACTTTGGAGAACTGGCCGATTTGATAGAATGTCATTACATAGGAATGCCAAGAACCGTTTACGTCCGCTCTCTGACACCACACTTATCAAATAAAAGTAATACTTGGCTTTTTCTTATAGTTTTTCATTTGGCTGACTCCGGGAAGTTCGCGAATTATTTTCAACCTGCATGTGTGATCGTCACCCGACATGCCCAATAACCAGATAACTGGATTGAAAGCAGCTCGGAGATCGATCTTGCTGTTCTTTTGCTCACATTCCACTCAATAAAGCCATTGTTTTCTGATTATGATTTTCTAAAATGTGAAGAAAAAAAAACACAATTAAATAACAGTAATCAGGTAATGAATTAGATGAAAATTAGATGTGAACACGCGTGAGCAGGGGCGTAACTTAAGGGGGTAGGGTGTGACCCATATAATGTTTCGTCGGGCACCAACATGGTACTGAAGAGGTATAAATTATACCTTAATGTTTTTGTCACAGTTCGCAAAAAGACAAAGTACTTATGAAAATGCTTTTGAAAACACCATTGTTATTTTCACGGCTGTACGAGATAGGGAGTGGTCCGAGCACTGCTCTTAGTTGGGCAGAGATGCAGGGACGGCGGATGATGTTTGAGTCTGAGAGCACAGGATCTGAGGGGGCATTTTCCAACTCGTAATTCAAAACTTCAAAAATGCAAGGTATTTTGGTCCAGAATTCGTAAAATAATACATTGTATAAAAGCCAATATTAAGATCTACAAAAATTGGTAGATTTATAGATCATATTTAGTCTTGAATTCGGAAGGATTAAGATTTATAGATCATGATTAGATTAGCCAATTATATTGGTCATGAATCGGAATGTATGTCATGTCTAAAATAATGTGAAAAGCAAATAAGGGGCCCTTGAAATTATTCAGCGGCCATCATTTTCTTGGTGAGAATAAATGAAACTCGGTATATTAGTATAAACTAGACCAGATTGCCCAAATTCACACCCAGTCTTCACCGCGTCAGTGGACAGGTGAAAAGGGTCCCCATTTTATGTTTTTTCTTTCAGAAGCCAAATTAAAGGCGTCTAGAGTGAAATTTGGAGTATTTTACTTTTGTAACTTGTTTGTAGTCTCTCTTCAATCTGCCAAAATTGAATGACATAGGTGGACCTTGTAAACTTTACCAAAACAATGGAAGAGGGCATGTCAGTTTGTCGTGACAATGGCCCTGCAGACTGCTGAATCCAGATAGTAAGTTTTGCCAGGAGCGTAGCCAAGATAAAATGTCAGGGGGGCCAAACCAAACCAGGGATGATAAGATAACGTGTTTTATGAGCAGTTATGACACGATTAAATGGAACATATTGGAATGAGGGTGCATGGTCTTATAAGCGGGAAGTAGAGCGAAAGGTCCTCCCTAAAAGGTTTCCAAAAATTGAAGGAAATTTCCCAAATATTGAAGAACACATACCTAAAATTGTAAAAAATAACTCCAAATTGAAGGAAATTTCCCACAAGTTGAAGAAATTTGACCATTAATCGAAGAAAATTTACCAAAAATCGAAAAAAAACTTCCCAAAAATGTAGGAAATTTTTTAAACATTGAAGAAAATTTACCGAAAATTAAAGATGAAGTAAATTTACCAAACAATCTAAAAATATTTCCCCAAAATAAAGGAAATTGTCAGAAAATTTAAGAAAAATGTACGAGAATTAAAGAAATCGCTTAAAATTGAAAGACATTATCCAAACAATGAAGAAATTTACCGAAAATTGTTTGTAAATCGAAGAAGAGATATCCATATATTGAACTGTTGAAGCAAATTTCCCTAAAAATGTAAAAAAAAATTACTTAATATTTGAAGAAAATTTCTCCAAAATGAAGGAAATTTGCCGCAAATTGAAGAAAATTGACAGACTGACCGAAAATCGAAAAACAATCGCATTAATATGCATGATGGGCGTGTCTTAACGTGAAAGTACTCAATGATGTAAACACCATAAACGATATTTCATATTTATACTATATGCGGTGCACAGACGGGTCATGGTCCGTACGTATGTTCCAATGTTGTGGTAGTGATGTCGTGAATGCTAATGAGTAGGTGGGGCTTGCTGACAAATTCTTGAAATAGGATAAATGACCAGTCATTTTTGCATCATACTTGCTTTGATGATCTTGTTAATTATTGCGCAAATGCTAATGTTGTCAACATTTTTATTGATCTCCATGGTGGATGTGGTTTATGAATAAATATGGAACAAATGTTTTATGATATGCAATTACATGACAGTTAATACAAATTTTGCAAATCATCAGCTTATAAAAAAGCATTGGAACTACAAAACCTTTTGGTTCTGGTTCAATTTCCTTCCTTTTTGAGAAATTTGCATCTTCTATTTTGGGAAAATCTGCTTATTTTTGTAAAATTTCTTCATTTTTGGAGAAGTTTTTTCAATTTTCCTTCATTTTGGGAAAATTTCCTTCATTTTGGGGAAATTTTCTTCATTTTGGGGAAATTTCTTTTATTTGTGGGAAATTTCTTCATATTTTTAACATCTGTTGATAACATAAGCATGTACACAATAACAAACAAAATTATCATGCCCAATATGATGCAAAACGGACATACAGTTGCTCATTTATCACTTTTTCAATTTTTTTACTTTAAGCCCTGCCCACTTATCAATATGCATGATTTCACCACCACAAGCATTAGGTCGTATCTTCATACCATGGGATATCTCTGTGTACCATATAGCCTAATACATTACTCCAGTTTACTGTTCTTGAATTACTGTGTTTACATTAGCTCTTCACAGCAAAATCATATATTAAGCCCCGCCAACTATGTATATACATATATATATATATATATATATATATATATATATATATATATATATATATATATATATATATATATATATATATATATATATATATATATATATATATATATATATATATATATATATATATATATATATATATATATATATATATATATATATATATATATATATATATATATATATATATACATATATATATATATATACATATATATATATATATATATATATATATATATATATATATATATATATATATATATATATATATATATATATATATATATATATATATATATATATATATATATATATATATATATATATATATATATATATATATATATATTCCCTAGGCGAGTTTCTTCTGTCGCTTCTCTGTCTTGTGTCAGCACTTCTTAGAAACTGCTTCTGTACTGTCTGTGAAGTATAAACAAACTATATCCAGATATTATGAGCATCTCTGAAAGATGCATGGTAACAATAACGAGAGTATACGCGTTGAAAATTGCAGTGACGTGTATTTATTCGCTAAAACACTTCACAATAAGTTTAAATTATGTAATGAAGTTCATTTCTAGTTTTGTATCAGTCAATCAGTCGCGTAGAAAGCTCCTCCCTGACGGAGTTTACTTCACGGTTGAGTAATCTCTTTTCCGATCTGGCCAAACTGGCTAAAATCTTAGTTTAGGAAAACTGGCCAAATTTTCCGAAAACTGGCCAAAATGACCCAATAACTTACCAATTTTCCCCAAAACTGGCCAAAATTTCCTAAAAACTGGCAAAAAGTCCCCGAAATTAAAGAAAAATTCCGAAAAAGGAAATTTTCCGCAAATGAAGGAAATCTCTCTGAAATTGAACAGTTGACTGGTTGAATTGAATTTCTGGATTAGCAGCATCTTTTCATGGAAACGTAATTTACCAGTGAAAGATTTGCACTTGTCACAGGAAAATTTGGATCCCCCCCCCTCTCCCAGAGACGTGAACCTTCCTACGCCACTTTAGTCAATACGGCTGAAGGTAGAATGTGGTGCTGCAAGAAGCAAACATGTGTTTTTTTAATTTTTATATTTGATCAATTTAATATTTTTATGGTCAGAATTAACAAATGTCAACTGATGGCAAAGCATATTATTGTTAGGTAACTGCATGCATCTTCCTTTCCTAAGAAATGAAGAAAGTTTGAAAGATGTAATAACATGCATGAAGAATGAGGCAACATTATCTAAATTACTTAATAATCTATTACAGACCATGAAAGTAGCAAAACATTTCATTACAATCTTGTTTTCAGCGATTTGCATCAATATGCAAATTCATATGCAAATTTGTGATCTATTACAGGGCAACTGTGATATTTTCTTTTGTAAATCATTCTCATCATTTTTAGTAATTAAGATTAGGAAACAATGTTATTTCTTTTAGCTGTCCGCCTTGACCATGTCATCACGGGTTGGAATGAACTTGTGGTAAGAGGGGGAGGGGGCACAGTTATTGGGGGACACTTTTTCTTTTCAGAAAGAGGCACTTTAGCTGTAGGAAAATTAGGGGAACGTGCCCCCTGGCCCGGGGTCCTACACATATGGTTTTTATCATAGGCCATACTTTTTGTTCTCCAAATGTATACTTTTGCATGGTGATTTGTTTGAATCTTAGCGTGATTTTGTGAATTCCACCCCTTCCCCGTCACACGTTTGACTTTTCCCACGCTTTTGACTTTTCGCCCCACTTGCGGAAGGAAAATTTCGTCTATGGGTTTGAGATTAGGAGGCCAGGATCAATATTGGTCGTATAAATCAAATGCCTTATTTTGACAATTAATTGGGGCCATGCCCTCTCTGTCACGGCCCTAAGTGTCGGGCCCCTGGTGTATGATATGCTTCAATTGTGTCAAATAAATAATACATGTATGCAACATCTTCAATGTACTATATGTAGGATTTGTGACTAAGTGGATTTTTATTTCATAATATTTGTTTTCATGCTTCAAGAATGGCCTAGAATAATTTTATATAACAATAAAAAAAAAAATGGCACAACCTGTCCCGGTCCGCCCTCATAACTAAAAAGAAAATTACCTGTCCCGGTCCGCCCGCAACTTTAATAAAGAACCACCTATCCTGGTCCACTCTCAACTTTCAAAAGGGCATCTCCTGCCCCGGTCCGCCCCAACTTTCAAAGAGGGCACCTCTGCATGCCAATGGTCCCTCCCTGTGATTCCAACATCGCTGCCTGTTGCAATAAATTTAGCCTGATGAATTACAAATCAGTCAAACTTTGATTAAGTCATTTCTCGAAAAATAAATGTGCTATTTTCCAAATTTCAAAACTGATCTGCTCGGACTTTAATGGCTCATAGGATCATGAATGAAAGAGGACTTTAAACAAATTAGTGAAAAAAGTAATTAAAAATCTTATTCTATTAGGAATATTTCTGAGTTCAAAGTTTGGTATCATTTGTGTAGAAACGATTGAAATCAGATAGTTGTGACGTCACAGCCTCGGATTGCTCAAAGTCTAAATGTATTTTTTCACAATGCGTTTTTTTGGCTTTAAAACCATGGGATATGTCAAAATAAAGTAGTAAAACTGAATCTAGGAAGGGTATTTACAATAAATCACCAGAAGAACGTTCTAGGAAAAATAATTCAAATAGTGAAGAATTTTTTTTATATCAAAAATTGTTAAGAATGTGAGGATGGAGACACCAACTTTCTATTGTATACTTATTACACCAGAGATTTCCACACAGATAAGACCAGAAGATAACTTTAAACTTGAACCTTTAATATCTCTTTGATGTCTTGATACAATACAAATTTTGAACGCCTTTTTAACCATTTTGTTTCTTTTGAAGTCCTCTTTCATATTAGATGGACATGCATGACTCCAAGAGCTTCCAAGCACTCTTTGCTTGACCACTGAACAAATCCTTTGACCAGTGTAGAAATGGTTTGTCTTTGGACCGGAAAGAAGTCCCTGTTATATTTCTACGAAAAACAAAAAGAGGAGATTAGGTGACGAGAAATGACATCTAATTGAACTCGCCACACAGTCACTGTAACTGTTTTAGCAAGGTTAAAGCCATAAAAATGTCTTTCATAGACAGATGGCAATAACGAAAAGTATGAGAAATATTTCATAACAAACATCTTTTATTCCCCAATGGGAGTGGAAGTATCTGGGGATATATATGTGAAGGTATTGAACATACACAAAGGTCTATTTGTTTGATTTCTAACATTTTAATTTATTGTTGGTATTAGCAAAGAGCAAGCTCTTTGGTATTAGGAGGGTCTGAATTTAGAACTATATTTACAAACAAATTATCCGACATTTTGTTTTTTTCAAATTGAGTTTCTTCATTCCCATACATCAATAGTTCTGCAAAAATTCAAAATAGAAGAAAAAGTTAGCTTCGACTTTTTGTATTAAAATGCATTAAAATGGTTAAGAATTACGAGGGCGCAATTTCCGACTTTCCACAGCAGTCGTTTCTACAAAAATGACACGGAAGTCTAAACTCGAATTAAGGTACAGTAGTTTCTTAACAATTTTTTTTCTTCTCAATTAATCTTTTCATCAAACTGTACAAATTGAACCAGCATGAAAACTGAAATAATCCTTCAAGCTACATGGACTAGATTGAAGTTACATGGACATGTATCTATAATACCAGCTAAAATGGTTTTAAATACTCTTTATAAAAAAAAAAGTAGCCTTCAAATTGGTGAAGCAGTTGCCAACAGTTTAAGGTTTGCAATTTGAAGGGCTTAATCATGCCTTATCCTGTCATTTGCCAAAATCATGTAAATTAGTATTTCATTTCGTGAAATCAGAATAAAAAAACCGGTAACAATTATGACAGGATAATAGGAATATCTCTACATTTCCTTGTGTTTATAGTTTTCTAAGAACAGAAAAAATAATGAGAACTTAATGTTTTCTTGGCAAATAACATTTTCGGACTGAGTGCTCATGCATCAACAAAATGCATGAAAGGAAAGAACAATCCTAATAGGCCTATGCATAATCAAAGTTTTTTGTTCGAGATATTAGTTATTACTATAAATACTGACTGGCCAAGAAAAGCTGAGAGGAAGTGCCATCACTAGTGGTAGCATAGAAGCATGAATAATTCTACCGGTTACGCGTAAATTTGTTTTTCTTGGGACAAGATTCCTGCTTTAAACTTTTATCAACACAATCAACATAATGAGAGATTTGCGACGACGACGACGACGACGAGTGAACACACAATTACAATGACAGGGTCGTCGCCTGCGTATTCGGTTATGATAGTAACAGTGCTATCACGAAACGCTTAATACGACCTGGACGAGAACACAGGTACGACGTACGGACAGACATAACATCGACAACCAAGTCAATGTCCACGGCCTTTTGATAACCAGTTGTGGTGCACTGGTGTTTCTACCCAACCAGGCTTGAACCCAGGGCCTCGTGGTCTGTAGACAGGTATGATAACCGCTACACCACAGTTAGTAGACAGCGAGAGAGATTTGTAAATTGGACAACAAAAAATGGTAATCCTTTAATTCCTATTGGAATACTTCTCTTGGGCCGTTTATCATTGGCAACAAACATCATGAAAAAGCGAAAAGTTCGTTGATATATATTTTTATTTATATTGAAAATGGTAATGATATGATAATAATAAATTAACATTTATATAGCGCCAAAATTATGAACATGTAAATTATACTTATACTCAGTGGCGCTGTACATAAAAGAATATGTCAGACAAACAAAATACAAATTACAAACTATAGCACTTATGAAAAAGAAAGGACTTTAAGCCTTTTTTAAATGATTCTGTTACCCTTCAACGCATCTCACTACTGTAGGAAGAGCGTTCCGTAGAACTGGAAACATTTGGAGGCTCGTGGCCCGATAGTTTTTGTGCGAGAACAGGTACTTTATATAAATTTGTGTTAGAGGATCTCATATTTCTTGTAGGTACGTAATCGGTTAAAAGATCTTTTAGATACTGAGGAGCAAGTCCATGCCTGGCTTTAAAGGTGAGTAATATGATTTCATATTCAATTCTTTGCTCAAATTTTAGCCAGTGTAGGTCCTTAAGTAGGGGTGTAATGTGCTCAATCTATGCTTGTTTCTGACCAGCCTGGCAGCAGCGTTTTGAATATGCTGCAATTGATTAATTTGATGTTTTGGTATACCATATAAAACACTATTGCAATAATCCAAATTTGAAGTGATAAAGGCATGTACAAGAGTGATCATACATGTATTACTACATGTACTAACATAATGTCTAATTTGTTTAAGTTTAAATAATTGACCAAATACTTTAGAGGAAATTTGTTTTACATGCAAGTTTATTGAAAGATTATTGTCGAAAATAACCCCTAGATTTTTCACGTTTAAAACATGTTTTATTTCACAGTTACCAACAGGTATACAATTAATGTTAACTTTTGATAAAATTTGATTGGTACCTATTAGCATAAAATCGGTTTTTTTAATCATTTATTTATAGTTTATGAGTTAACATCCAGATTTTGATGTCGTTGAGACATGTGTTCATAGTCTGAACAGTTGATTGTTGATTTACATCTTTTCCAGGCCTAAAAGACAAATAAAGTTGGTGGTCATCGGCATAGCCACCTACAGACGGTAGTTGTCTATCAATAACATCATAAAGCTGTAAAGCGAGCCTAAGAATAGCACAGGGCCTACACAACTGCCCTGGGGAACACCATAATGCAGTGCGAAATGCTCAGACAATTCGTTATTTATTTGTACCTGAAGTTTACGATCGGAGAGATAGCTTTGGAACCATCTCAGTACCTCATTTCCTAGACCAAATTTGTTGTTGAAAATATCACTTAATATACAAAAATCTACAGTATCAAAAGCAGCGATTAAGTCCAGCATTATTACAGGTACAACGTGTTGTTTGTCTATTTCCATGAGAGCTTGTCTAAATGGACTTTTGTAATAATGTAGGCTGAATTCTCAAGCCATGTGAGGGCATGCTTCGCAAGGTGGTTGTTAAATTGCTCTATTAAAACTGACTCGATCAATTTAGATACAAAACCTAAATTGCTGATGGGTCTGTAGTTCTTAAGCTCCAAATGTAAGCCAGATTTCTTGAGAAGTGGTGTAACAACAGCCTTCTTCCATGCTGTAGGATATGTTCCTTGTTGCAAAGATAAATTGATAATTTTGGTTAATATTGGCAGCATGTCATCAATTATTGTTTCCAAGAAAGATGTAGGTATTGGATCCAGGCAGCAAGTTTTACAAGCTGATTTTATGATCAATTTACGAACATCGTTTTCGCTGAGTAGTGAAAAATGTGACCAGGATATGTCATCAGTGATATAAGTATCATAGTCAATCAACGGTTTAAGACCTTCTATGTTCGACAATTTTGTCGATATTATCTCGTATCATGGATATCTTAGATGTGAAAAATTCTCCCAAATCTAACTGTACTTCAGAAGTATGAGGTGGTAGAGGATTGTCTTTTGTTTTACCAGCAATCATATTAATAGCCTTTGAATAACAATTTTTGATCCGTTACACACTCATCAATCATGTTGATCATATAGCAATAATGTTAACAATAAACGATTCATTGAAGCAGGCATCAACACTGAATGTGGCAAATATTAAATAAAACTTACCTTTGTATTAAAAAGTTACTTGCTTTTCAAACAAAGTTGTCAGTTGATGTTTCTCTAACATCTAGCTTGCCGAAAGGCCGCTCCCTGAGTTTCTTCATATGAATTGCGCACGTTTTACGAAAATTAAAAGCGTCATCCCAGCGATATGCATCCTACTGTCCTAATACATATGCTATCGCTTTACTGCTTGAAAGGATGTCAACGCGGACGAAATATCATTCTGTATCGGACCAAGGAGCTTCTACACAGTGTGTAGAAGCTCCTTGATCGGACTTTATGAATGCCACACAACATACCCTGCCGTTGCAGATTTGGCGGTATTATTATACGACAATCTGACCAGGTACTTGCTGACCAACTGACCAAGCATGTGATCTTTAGTAAGACCGCCACTGGAAGGACAAATATATAAAACTATATTAAAAGTTATAGCACCAAAGAGCTTTTACAGCTAATTTTACAGTAATGGGAATTATAACGCAGAATAGGCTATCTCAATGACTGTATCAGCTTTGTCGGTATTTATCACTGTGTATAACCTTAGTTTGACTTTCAGTTTATGAACAGGGAGGTGTTTTTGTTTGTTTAAATAACAACTCCCTAATTAAAACATGAAGCTATGGGCCTAATAACAGAATAATCTCTCTTTGAAATAAATTCCCATGGAAGTTTATGGTAATTTTCGCCAGTAATGTTAAGTCATGCCTAAGAGCTTCCACACAGAAGCTCTTTGGTCATGCATAGGAAGATCGATTGAACATGGAGACAGGCCCGTAGCACCGTTTGTTTTAGTGGTGCGGCGACGTTGATACTATCTAAGCGGAGCGCCACCATCGGTTGGCGCGTAGCGTGCCAAAATGTTTTTGAAAAAAAGCACCTCTAGATTACCAGAAATGACACTTCCCAGATCTTGCAAGCTGTATTTGAACAGCCTTTATTTTGGACAAATATGTGAATAGGTCTATCTGTTTTGTCATTAAATGGATCGTTCCGACTTTACACAAATTATGCCAACCACGTTTCTTCAAACTGTCAAAGTTTATTTCCATACAGAATATGTTTATCATAATCATATCGGAACATCACCAGATAACAGTAATTTATATTCTCTCAAAAAGCACAATTTAACGAGTAAACTGACCCCAGTTCTAAAGGCAAAATACGTTTGGGCAAAATTATAAAGAAATACAACTTCACACTTCTGACTTTAATTTTCTTAACCCCGAAAACGTATACATATGTATTATTTTTTCACTTATGGAGGGGTATAGAGACCATATTCTTGCCGACACTCACATCTAAACCACCATTTTTTGTGGCGGGTGGGGGGGATTTGTAAATTTGAGCTCCATATCCCTTTTTTCATGTTATTATCGAATGTGTTAATCCGTGAACTTTGCCCTGTCGTTTTTCAAATTATGGGAAAGGGGAGGTTATTCTCTTGATATATCATATATAAATCAACTTCAATTGTTAAAGCTTATTTGTTGTCACATCAACTTCAGTCTAATTTGCTGATCTTAGTAATCTATCCAAAGTATCGATGGCAACAACAAAACAGAAAGTTCAACAAAATGTTTAGATAATTTTTCAGATAGATTATGGAATGAAGTAAGTTTGTTTTTAACAAAAAAAACTAAAGTGATAAACTGATAGTCTCATACGATAATATTTCGTAATCTATACAAAAATTCCACTGAATTCAAGGACACGAGAGTGACGAGACTATAGGCCTATTCTTGTATTCGACTATTTGCCGGCTTGGAGAAAAGATCTAAAGACTGCACGACGGTGAGCAGTGTCGGCAAATTCACTTGCTATTTTCGTCAGATCCAAGCTATCTGTCGTGTCTTTGTGGACATGGAGGACAAGTAGCTGGTTCAGTCGTTTCTGTTTCATGGTGGCTCGCATGTACGTCTTGATGCGTTTCAGAGCGCTGAAAGAACGTTCGCTTACCGCGTTTGTTGCTGGCATGACAAGTTCAAGTTTAAGCAAAATGCACACTTCAGATAGAAGCAATTTCGTAGCGAAATCTAAAGACTTCATATACTTCACTATATCAGAAAGCGAATACACACTGACACTGGTACATTCAGGCGGTTTACATGTGTGATCCACCGTTTCCAGCTGGACTCTGAGTTGACTTGAATCAATGTCGTCTTTGTAGAAATCAGAAACGAAGTGAAAATCCTCCCCAATTCCTTTGCCATTACATGCATCTAGGAGGAGGTTTTTTTAGCTTGACATAGGTTTGGTACCCCGTCTGCTTAAAACGATCTCGTATGCAGTTAACGATGTTGTCGATAGCCTCTGTGTAGATTCGCTTGAAATACTCCTTCGCACTTGCAGGTTGATCATCAACAGAAGGACCATCAAGCCGGATTTGGAACTTTTTTCTTCGTGGTGTCTGTGGTTGGTTCACATTGAGTGTAGAAGCAAGTAATCCTACGACCTCCCAGAAAGTGTCGAACTGACTTCGTATGCCTTCAATAGTGGAAACGGTTTTCTCTGCGACACTCTGCCCTTCCGCAGCAGAAATGTATGCGTGTTGCAAAGTCCTACTCAAAATGTCTCTATGACTTAGGATCAGGTGTGCTTACTTTATACCAAATAAGAAACCAAACTTCTTCATGTACGAAGCCACACCTCTCAGTCGACCCTTTGTGCTAGGATCTTTTTCCTCCAAGAGACACTCATCCCAAACATTCTGTAGAACTTCATAGTTTTTCAGTATGCTCCGAAGTGCATCTGCTCTGACTGTCCACCGAGTTGGACACATGACACGGATTCCAGTGGAGCACTCCTTTCCAATCCTCTCCTTCATCTCGATAAACTTAGTTCCACGTCGGGGGGAGTTCCTAATTAGTTTGGTAATCTCCCTTGTATTTTCCAAAGCATCACACATTAGCCAGTTTCTCTGTATAATGTCACCACATGCAAGATTAAGGGCATGACCGTAGCAATGTGTATACAAAGCCTTTGGTTGTTCATCTGTAATCCTCTTTGCAAGACCTCCGTGTACACCCGACATGGCAGCCGCTCCATCATAGCATTGACCTCTTGCCTTTTGAAGGGATAACTGCATTCGAAGGAAAACATCTCTGATGACGGCAACTAATGCATCGGCGGTTGTTGAAGACACTTCATACAATCTAATGAAATCTTCATGAGCTTCAAACTGGTCGTCGACCCACCGTATGCATATCACAACCTGCTCCTTGTTGGAAACATCGGGGGTTTCATCCACCATAATTGTATAGAATGGAGCTGTCTGGATATTTAAAACAAGCTCACGTAAATCCTATAAAAAAGAAATTGTGCATAGAAAAAATAAGCACGGATGTTAGTAACTATACGTGCGCGATAGTCGCCAATTGTGGCTTTAAATCAATTTTGAAGGGGTCTGGCGAGTTATACCATTTTAATGAGTTATACCATTTTATTTTATTGAAAATTAGTACACAAATGTTTAATGCTCAACACACTTGCATGGTACATATGCTTCATAGATTGAGTAGATATGTTCCAAAGAGTTGATGGTGACCAAAAATAAATAAATTGAATCTGTGCAGCTTAAATTGAAAATTAAAATAAATAATATAGCAGCACTTCAGAATCATTTTTTTTTGGGGGGAGGGGTGGGGTGGGGGTAAGAGTGATTGTCTGTAAAAAATTTTTTATAACGATGGTCCCCTGCGCCCACGTCATTATTTCCTTTGTTCCGCTGCAATTGATATAGTGATCCCTATATTATTTTCTGTTCCTCCGACGCTGGGGAGGGGTTAAGTCTTTGCTATTCTGATTTTGTTGGCGCAATTATGAAATATCTTCCGCCGCCTAAAATGTATAATTGAATTAAGTCCTACCATTAGTGCCATTGTCTGTAAAACCTCGTTTTGAATTTCAGCAGAGAGATACTTGTCAGATTTCCGTGTTAACCAGTTTTGAATAAATCATCTTCACCACGCAACTTGAAAAGAGTCATAAGATTAGAACCCGACTCATCCCCATCACCCCTGAAAGCTAGTCCTTGCCGTGCCAGGAATCTCACATTAAAAATGATTTTCATAAAAATTTGTCGTCGCTCTTCCCTTTCTCTTCCAATCTGTTGTGATCAACTTTCTCCAATGTCTTTAATTATCTTTGGCAATGTCACAACCATTAAGACTGCATCCTTGTGGCAAACACTACCTTCATGTGCCTTGAACCTCCGAGTCGCTTCTTTCCAATTTTTAAAGCCTTTGTTTTTAGCGATAAATGCGGAATCCATGTTTGGTGAATTAAGCTTCTTTGCCTTGTATGCCTTGATGCATGTATAGCAGAATGCTATATCATTTGATTTTTATAATGCAACCAAGCAAACTGGTTGAACCAACTTGGTTGGAACTCACGAAGTTCTGGTTTTTTCTGTCCAAAACTTCGTTTTGGGAAATTGATTACTGGTTGATTTGGTGTCTTCCCAATGTCCGGAGTTGTTATAGAATAATCCATCTTAACTCGCTCTGTCCTTTATTAAATTTCACGCATATAAAGTAAAACGCGTTTTCTTTAGCGTACAGGTAGGTCTAGCCTAGATCACGCACGTGTATGGTGCGCCGAGTGTGCCATAAGTCCACAACTCGACCGTGACTCCAAGTTGTATAGTTTCTCGCTCTGTGATTGGATTAGCAGGCTAATTTGCATCTTATGTCGACTCCAAGTTGTGTTGAGTTCATGCAGATTGTGTCGACTTGAAATCAAAACAACTTGGAGTGGACGTGGACTTCAGCTCTTAAAGAAAAACATTCACAACTATGCCATGCTTGCACTTATTAGGTTAAATTTCACGTGTACGCGTGCCAACGGATTGGACAGTTCGGATGGGGATAGTGTTGCGCATTCTTACGAATTACCAATATAACCGCGTAATATTTGGAAGGGGGTTATTCCCTCAGAAAATACTGATATTTTTGTATTGTTATTTTTTATATTTCATTATTATTATTATTGTTATCATTATTATGTTATTTATTGCAAAAAAAGTGGTTGCTACGGGCCTGCATGGAGATACTATTTATCTCCATCATGTCCATGGATTGAATATGCATCTTGGTCTGGGATATGCAGATAAAACCAACAACAATCCGGATATAAAGCAGTAATGCGTCAAGTTGAATATTTCTTCAGTGGGCCTAATTTGAGATTTTTCTTAAGTTAACCCCAATGAACATTCAAAAGCATCAAATTTGGGCTAATGTTATTTTGCGAAATGACACGAAATAAAACAAACATAACATGCAAACAGCACTCAAATTTCAACTAATTGAAATTTAAAGAGCAGTGTTTGGTTTTTTTCGCAAAGAAGATGCGAAGCAAAATATGGTATTACTGACAAAGTATAACTGTTTCGTTTTGCTTCGCAAAATATCATCTTTAGTGTGGCGGGGTATTGACTGATGGAAGTTCTGCGAAACGAAACGAAATAACCACTAAGCATTCACTTCTTCCATATCCTTTTTTTTTTCATTTTGCTACTCTAAAATGAAGATCGAAAAGACCCATGCCGTACAAGGGGGAGGAGGGGGTAGGGGGAAGGGTTGGCTCCTTGTCGGCTGGATACCCATCTTAATCGGAATCACGCCTGACTCAGCTAGATATCTAGGTCATGCCTACCAACTCGGCATGATGTTGACAATAATTATGATATTTTGCGCACAGATCTTATATAGTCAGGTAGAGAGGCAAATGTAGCATATTTATTTAATAAGTGATTTGTCGGAATTTTCGGCTAGATTTCCTGCTAAGTAGAGAAAATTTCCCTAAAATAGAAAAACTGACTGTAAATGGAAGAAAATGTTTCGCAAATTGAAGAAAATGTTCCGAAGATTGAAGAAAATTGTCTGGATATTCAATAGTTGAAGACAATTTCCCCCAAATTGGCCAAAAGAAAGGCTAAATTTCCCAAAATCGAAAAACAAATCTGACGTAATTTGCTCGGAAAGGAAGAAGATTTTCTGAATGGCGAAGAAAATTGCCAGGAAATTAAGAAAAGCTCCCAATTATTGAGGATATTTTTCCCAAAATGAAGGAAATTTCCCAAAACTAATAATTCGAAATTCGATTCGAAAATCATTCAAAAATGTTAAGAAATTTTTCAAGAATCGAAGAAAATTGCCCGGAAATTAAGAAAAACGGCCAGAAAAATAAAGAAAATTTCCCGAAAAAGAAGGAAATTTTTCAAATATCGAAGAAAATTGCCCGAAAATTAAGGAGCTCCCGCATATTGAGAGTAATTTCCGGAAATCGGCCAAAAATTCGGAAAAAAAAAATGTCAGAAAATTCGCCGAAATAGTCCGATTTTTTCGGAAGGATATTTTCCCCCTCCCCCCTCCCTCCCTTCCAAACCAAAAACTGTCGTGAAACCATCACTTCAAATTAATTCTTTATTCACAGATTTGATTTTTCGTCGTAATAGATTTTCGAGTCTGGCAAAAATTTACCGCAACCTGAGTAAAATGGTCGCCTACGGACATGAAACATTAAAAGATGAAATCGGCTCAGTGGACACCGATATTATAGCCAGGAGAGATTTAGAATCATCGGATAAACTTGTACTAGACTTTGTAAGTTGTAGATTTGTCAATGTAAGTTTGCCATGTAAAGTAAAGCCACGTAACCAGTACTTGGTATTGTTAACTCTTCTCTTTAAACGCATCTGCCGTGATTGTCAGGCTACTAAAAGGTATGCAAATGTGACTCCCTAAATTTGAACCCTACACCCCTTCCTATCCCACTCAGAAATTCACCTCAATCATGTCCGAATCGGGTGTCCGAATTCGTTTACTATCAGAAACATATCCTGCTGACTCGGCATTTTGATGCTAACAACATCATAATTGGGCAATTAATCGGGCAGAAATTTAAAATGTCGGATGCACATGTTTAAATCAGGTATACTCTCAATCATTCATGCTCGAGTAGTCTAGATATTGGAAATTCTCCACTCAGCTATATGATGCTGATTGGGCTCGGATTGGGCAGTTGGGGCGTATATATAAAAGACGCCCGCCAACCCACATTTAAAATCCAGAACCCCGATAATGATGGCCCATTTTTGGGCAACAGAAATTGAAATCTTCAAAAATCTTCCGGCGAGTTCGTTCCTGGACCATACCGCAGCTGCGTCTTCAAAAATCTTCCAGCGAGTTCGCCCCCTGGACCATACCGCAGCTGCGTCCTCAAAAATCTTCCGGCGAGTTCGCCCCCTGGACCATACCGCAGCTGCGTCAATGAATTGTATGCTGGTTTTCTGCTTTCTGCTTAAGTCTGCTATTTGTCTGTTTGTACTATTAACTTATATAGCAAACATTGATTTTAAAAATCGTCTGGTAGCATGGGGTTTCTATAATCAAAGATGTTTAAATGTTAAGAAACAATCTGTTATTACAAATTAAGATAATTGCTTCTAAAAATAGCAAACTATTTTTTTCTTCTCAAAAATACTTGTTTCATTTTTCTTCTTCTTCATAAACAGTCAAGAATTTCTTTTCAGTTGCACTAATATGGGCCATCGTAAATTGCAGTAGGTCCGTATTTTGACACACAGATGCATTTATGGTACTCAGTGCACCCAAGCTATACAATATCTCTCTGAACGAATTCAGTGGCTCCCAATTTGAAACTTGAACAATTTCTGGAGATTTAAAAAATTGTAAATTCAAAAGGAAAAAAACCAGATTTAACTATCAAGCTACCTCAAAATCATCAATTTATTTAAGATATTTTGACGTTTTTGGCAACAAAAAGTTGGGAATATCAGTGCAATTCACGCTCCTGATCTGGAGATATCCCAATCAAGAAATTTCTTGTCATTATAACCCACAATGCATCTTTTTAAATCTCTGTAAAGGAATACATAACGGTCAAGTCAAAAATGCATGCGAAATATTCAAATCTTATTAGTGTAAGAAAACGATTAAATTATTTTCTCTATTTTCACCAGCGCAAATTTGACATCCACCAGGAAATTTTAACGTAATCTTTCAAAATTATTTTCAATATTTATTAAAGAGCAGATTTTAACATTCTTAAAACCAGCAAAATTTCAAATTATTCAGAAATATTAATTCCAATATTATTTCCAAGGTATAGTTTTAGATTTACAGAATTTGACAAATAAAAAGATATTAACAATAGTTGAACTCATTAGCAACGATCTAAATTATGGTCACTGCGCATGTCTCGATCTCCCAATCAGGAGATTTCCCGATCGGGAGCGTGGACTATGAAGCTGTACAGATTGGGTATTTTAATTTTTAATGTAATATCATTTTGGTCATGTATTATTTTCTGTTTTGCAGAAGCAAATTAATGCCCATAACATTACTATCTATGACATATGTACTTAAGGCCAGTTATCGTCTCCATAACGCGGGGGTAAATATATTTCAATTCCTGTGTTTTGATTGGTCGAAACACGATGGTCAAATGGGCACTTAATTTGATAAGCCAATCATAATCGATTTGGAATAAAATGTATGCCGCCACATGCTTATTCCACACTTTCAAATACCGCCCATGGTTCTGTTTATACATTTTTTGCCCTAAATGGTTCACTATTTTCATGAAGGCAAAGATTGTTTTGACCCAATGAAGAAGATTCCTTTTTTTGCAAAACTTTTACTAAGTTAATTTGTGGTTGGCAAAATTGCCGCAAAACCACCAGCACAATGTACAGATAAATATTTTTCTTGTCTTTTACGCTTTTGGGACGTCACCGTTTTCACAGTTATTATAATATAAAGTTATTATAACACTTGTCCAGTAATATTTTGCTTGGACCTGTTTAGAAATTGTTGCCACTGATGTGTCTTGATTTTCAGCCATTTTGCTTTTTGGGGCACCAAAAATAAGAAATCTTCAGCGCTTAGGGGGACCGCCCCTTTGTACCTTACCTGTTCTTTGCCACAAGACCCCACTATTGTGCCCGCATTATCTGAATTTCAGGGGAAGTTTCTCTTTGCCAAAAAAATATTAACGTGCCAGGTTAGCCTAAAGCTTACCTTAATTTGTTAGATTTTATTATTAGAGTTTTCTTCTTTTCATCGAATAAATTTTTGTTAGTACGTTGTGTTTCATTTTAAACAATTTTGGGGCATCAAAATTGAACAAAATCTTCATGGGCTTCTCCTCTTTAGCACAACCAGGCTTCGCCCCTGGATCAGGCTAAAGCCCTTAAACGGGCCACGGACCCAACGCCCTTACACGTACACTACATGAGCACAACTGTCTCTCCTCCACTGCACCTTCCATCCATGCCCGAGCGAAAACCTCGTTAGAGTCTTCTTCTTTTCATTAATTTGATTTTTGGTCATAGTGTGTCATTTTAAATAATTTTGGGGCTTTAAAAGTGAAAAAAAAAGAAGCTTCATCTGTTTATGTGGCTTCGCCAGGGCTTCGGTTCTGGATCACACTGGGCCCATAAATGGGCAAAGGACCACACGCCGTTACGCGTACGCTACGTGAGGAATACTGACTCTAGCCACTGCCCCCCCCCTCTCAGCTGCCCAGCCAAAAATCCTGGTGACGCCACTGCTCAAAATTAACTGTTTATTCACAGATTGAATGCGATATTTTATAGGTGTTGGAGAAAATGTCACCTCCCCCTCCTCCCTCCTCCCCAATGAGTAAGATGGTCCCGTATACGGCCATACTGTAATGTTTAAACTGTTACATCAGAGGTATATCTTAATCATGCCCCATGACCTGATGACTGGATATTAAAATCATATCCTCCCAACTCAGCACCAGCTGTCATGCATGATTGTCGGGTCACCAATCTTAATCTGGCAAGAATGTGAAATGTCGGATACTAGCGGATATGGTGTAGCCAACATCCGTGAATATTGACAGTTTGATGACAATGTTCATAGAAGTGGGGGACGTCGATAGAAATCAATAACGTCATTTCTAATAACAAGAGTCAGGGATGTACTTTTCAGGGCAGGGGGGGGGGGGGTGTCATAAAAGTGGGGGGGACAAGAGGCACATTTCCCCAAAATGTACTGAATTTGTCAAATTCTGCTGAAAAGTGCATGAGGGGGCATGTCCCTCCTGTCCCGGGGAATTACGGTCCTGGTACTATTCATATCAGAGCCTTAATGGCCCATCCTATCCAAATCGACAAGATATCAGAATCATCTCCACTCAAACCGGCATAATATCTGATTCTTGATTTGAGCAACTGGAACAGTGGCGTAATCACTGGGGAAAAAACCCCAAATATTTCCTGAGAAAAGTGCACAAATTTCACTGGTAAAATTAGTTTCATGAAAAGTTGCTGCTAATCCGGAAATTCCCTTCAACTCTTCAATTTCAGAGAGATTACCTATATCTTCGGAAAATTTCCCTCATTTTCGAGATTTTACTTCAAATTTTGGCCAGTTTTGAGGTCATTTGTCTAGTTTTTGGGTGATATGGCCAGTTTTCAGGAAATTTTGGCCAGTTTTCCCAGACCGATTGACTGGGAAGAGATGACTTGACCGAAAATGCAAACCCCGTCATGGGGCAGTTTTCTCCCTACCCCGCTCCCCACGCCGCTGGCAACTGGGACACTATGAATATACCCCGCCGCCGCGCCCACAAATGTTTAAATGAGCCCGATGACATGGACCATTTTCTGATTTCGGGGCATAAAAAATAAGACCATTTTAAAGCTTGCGGTGGCTCCTCCCTCTGGACACCTACCAGGGCGCGCTTCGCTGATGATTCCCACAATAATGTTACCTGATTTGTGTCTATTGTCAAGGGAAAATTCTCCTCTGCTTGTTTATGGTTAAGAAATGGTAACCCAAATGTTTATTAAAATCAATAATTAATTATAATCAAAAATTGTTTTCTCTTTTTGGTATTTAAATTTTCGAGCTTTGTGTTGATTTTTAGCCATTTTCGGACATGAAAAACAGGAGCGTAGTGAGGAGGTTTCCATTAGGGGTCCAAGCTTTTATTTGCCGACAGGTACTACTGATTTTCCGAAAAATTGGCAATTAAGTTCAGGTTTAGTTGATTTTTGTCCCAACAAACCTACACAAATGTAGGAGTCTCTAATTACGGTAAGACTATTTGTTAATGGGGGAGGGGTGGGTCGTTAAAATATTGGAAACTTGGGTAAAATTTCTCAAAAATGCAATGAGGACATTTGACCAAAATTGTAGCACAATTTCAAGAAAACTATAGAAATTTACCCAAAATTGATACAAATTTCTCGATAATGAATGAGATTTCACAAACATTGAAACAAATTCTCACGATATTGAAGCATATTTCACGAGAATTGATGCAAATTTTCCGAAAATGAATAAAATTTCCCGAAAATGAAAATATTTCACGAAAATTGATGCAAATTATCCAAAAATGCGGTATTTCAACGAGCGTATACTCTTAAAACATGCAAAAGAAATTTAAGCTGCGTTTCCATTGTAACTTATATTTCATAAACATGGTTAATCATTTTCCTATGAAGCCACATTTCAAAAGCATCAATCTTCTTTATGATATGTTGATTTAAAGTCCAGGTGTCACTAGAATATAGGAAAGTTGATGAAACACAGCATTATTCAGTAATTATGCAGTATTTGCAGTAATTATTTATTTATTTCCAATTATCACATTTTATTAGTTTATTGATCACAGGCTGATGACTAATAGAGGTGTTCTCTAAGCCAGTGGACAGCGTGTGGAATATTTGAGTTCACGTAGTGTTAAGGATTTATGGTTTAGGCTCATAAAATGCCTCAATGGAATTATTCTCATATATATATATATATATATATATATATATATATATATATATATATATATATATATATATATATATATATATATATATATATATATATATATATATATATATATATATATATATATATATATATATATATATATGTATATATATATATGTATATATATATATATATATATATATATATATATATATATATATATATATATATATATATATATATATATATATATATATATATATATATATATATATATATATATATATATATATATATATATATATATATATATATATATATATATATATATATATATATATATATATATATATATATATATATATATATATATATATATGTGTGTGTGTTTCCTTATGGAGGGAGGCCAGCACCCAAACACAATAACAGAGACAAGTAACGTTTATTAACAAAATTGTATTATTGTCTTTCAGTGACCTAAACGACCCGAAGAAAATTGATGTGAAGAAAACGGAAGTGATGTCATCAGAAGAAAAGAAACCAAAAACTCTCGATCAGATACTTAACGAATTTGGTGACGAAACAAGCGCGCATGGAATTCCTCGCGTCATTGCGCGCGTTAAGATCATCTCCAAGCTCTTCTGGACGATCGTTGTTATTGGGTGTTTCACCGTTTTCGTCATTCAGGCATGGGGGATTTTATCAGCTTTCTATACTGTCAACACAAATATTGAGATCGTCAACCAGAAACGAATTATTTTTCCGGCCGTCACCATTTGCAATCTAAACAAACTGAGAAAATCTATGCTGGTAATTTCTCTAAAATTCTCACCATATTCTATACTAGATCTTTATTTAATTAAAAGGATGTACGAACACATCCTTAACCTGTTGATTTAATTCATGTAGGCCTGATTCTGTCATTTATGTTTTTTTAAATTCTCACGTTCATAACTTTTCAAGACCTCTCTCATCATCAAAATGGTGATCAAGTTTTACATAATCTTAGTCAGATAGAGATGCATTTCACTCAAGTGACTTTTATTGTTTTGGCAGGCAAATTAACATTCAGATGTATAGGGAAAAGATTAAAATTTCATGATAAAAAATAACAGGGAAAATATGATTTAATATCATCACACAAAAATGATATAGGATAGCTGTAGTGTAGGTAAAAGCTGTGTGTAAAGAAAAGAAAGAAAGTCTTGCGAAATATTAAAGATAAGAAGCAAACAAGAGTAATTCGCAAAAAGCGAAAAGTTTGCGTACGTGAAATGGCGTGTGACGTTTTGCGAAATACCAGATCTATCTGAGCATCAGTCTATAGCAGCACGTACTATCACTTTTCTTTTTCTTTTTGCATGAATAAAAAACTTGCGGGTAAAAGGCAGGCTGAGGCCAGAGGGCAACTTCCCCCCGGTGAAGCTTTATGTGAGAATGCCGAATGTTCGCAAGAGCGCAAACAATGTCCTGAGAACATATTTTTATACATTTTTATTCGCAACTGCTGCAATTTGTATCATTTACAAAACAAACGTTGTAAGTGTTTCTCTCAAAGCTTCATTGTTACATCAAAACATGGACATCATCCCTGGACTCCAGCTATAACACAAATTGTAGCATGACCCTATATTTGAACATTTGTTCCAAAATGCATTTTACTTTTAACTTTAGTTAGCAGGTAAGTGTAGAATTGACACGATTTTGAATCCATTTCTGATACCATAATCACGCCAAGCATTCAAGAAACGCTAAGCTTCCTACCAACATGACCAAGGGCTGAAGGGTGCCTAACAATTCTTCGGCACTTGATTTGATACAATTTAAAGCAATTCTTTGCTATCAAAAATACGAAAACCTATATAGGGCTTCCATGATTTGACACAATTTCAAACAATGTTTTGCTACCAAAATCACCGTAGAAGCAGTCTTTGATTTTGACACAATTTTAAGCACTTTCTGTTATCAAATTCCAAGAAACGTATAGAGCTTGCGGGGTTTCGCCCCTAGACTTCTCCTTTGATTTGATACATTTGTAAGCAATTTTTTTGCTATCAAAAGGGCAGGGCGTCCTGGATTTAACATGAGTTCAAGCAAATGATTGTTATCGAAATCACAAGAAACTGAGAAACGCAGGATTCCGGGGGCTTCGTCCCGTGGACCCCTAACAGTGCTTCAACTTTGGAGTTGAGACAATATCAAGCAATCTTCTGCTCTAAAAATCTAAAGAAATGCCAGAATGCAGAGCTTTCAGCCTTCGAGAGGATTCATCCATAGATTTGACACAATTCTAAGCAAATTTCTGCTACCAAAATT
This sequence comes from Chiridota heheva, assembly GCA_020152595.1. NCBI lineage: Eukaryota > Metazoa > Echinodermata > Holothuroidea > Apodida > Chiridotidae > Chiridota > Chiridota heheva. The sequence continues at coordinate 1,764,378 of JAIGNY010001363.1, forward strand.
ACGATAAACGCAAGATTTTCACCCTGGATTTGACACAATATTAAGCAATATTCTGCAATCAAATTCACGTGAAACACAGGGGTTTTGGGGTTTTGCTACTGGAGCATACCCTGGCCAGTGCTTTGCCCCTAGATTTGAAACATTGATTTTAAGCAAGTTCCTGCTACCAAAATTACGAAAAACGTACGACTTCGATCAAATTGAATTTGATACAATTTTAAAGCAATTTTCTGCTTCCAAAATAACAAGAATTTCGAAAAACACGGCTTCCCAGGGCTCCTTAGGGGAAATCATGAATTTTAGAACCGCCAAGTAATCAATTCGATTAATCTACTTGTCATCTAAACGGTGCATGCCAATGTAGTACTATGTGCTCGATGTTTTACTTTTATGAACATTTTTGGGGGGAGGTAGGGGGTGAGGGGGTGGGGTGGGGTGGGGGGCGCTAAAATGTCCTTTCCTTAGTGAAACATGACCCACCACGGCACTGGTTTTTACTCGATAAGACAGAGTTTTAAACTTGAATATCTCCTCTACGGAATAAGATATTGAAATAGTTTCCTCACCGTTTTGTTTCTGTTAATTCCTCATTCATATCTGATACACTTGTATGACCACTAATCTCATCCTTTATCAACACTGATCAAAGTCGTTTTCGGAAAGGAACTTAGGTATGTACCACAGTACCACTGATCTTTAAACGTTTTTTTTTTTTTTTTTTTATATGAATAGGGTTCGACGCCTTTTGAGGGACTACAGGACTTAGATTCTGATTATATTGATGATTGGTATTTCTCGTCGTCCATGTCCAGTGGCGAAACTTTCGAAGAGGGTCTGCAGCCTGACGGCGAAATTCAGCAGAATAAGGAGCTTTTGGCTGAGGATGATCTAGGTAAATATCAGATCAAAGATAGAACTGTGAAGAAACCAATTCGAAATTTAATTCCCTTCAGGTGATATTAAATTCTAACGACAAGAAAACGACTGGTACATGAAGTCTATTTGGAAGAATAATGTCAAACACGTCAATTATGTTATTGTAATTCCCTTTTATACTGGTTACCCCTATGCACTCGTAACAATTGAGTTCAGTGCACTATTTATTAAACACTTAAGTTTTCTCGAAATGCATAGTTATCTTAGAAATACACGCATGCTTCTTCTCATAGTTACGGGATATACACTGTTAATCAACAGCATAATGTGATAGCTACCGAAGTGTATGGAAACCAAAAGAACTACATGTGATGGAGCTAGGTGTCAACTTATTTTATGAAGGTATCAACTTATATGATGAAGGTGTCAACACATTTCATGAAGGCATCAACTTATATGGTCAAGGTATCTACTTATATCATGAAGGTGTCAACACATTTCATCTGTACATGAAGATATAAACTTATATGGTGAAGGTATCAACTTATATCATATTTGTTTGTTTGTTTGATGAGAGCTTAACGACACGACGACAGCGAGGGTCAAATTGTGCCTGAGAGGTTAGATGATTCCAGAGGTAGAAAGGAAAGAAAACAGAAGGGGAAGGGGGAGGGATTGAGAGAAATACGAGAACTAAAAGCCAAAAAGCTGGGTTCGAGAGAAGAGGTGCATGGGTAAAAAAAAGTAGAGAGCGGGGGGTGGGAAAGGAGGACTAAATATGGTTGTGGAGGGAAGCGTGATGAAGAAAGAAGATAATTTTATCCGGAGGGTTTTTCTGCAAGAGATCGACTATTGAGTTGTGGGGAGCAAGGGAAGCTCTGGAAAAGTTGTACAGGTGGCAAGCAAGGAGAACGTGATGGACTGTGAGGGTGCAATGGCAATTGTTGCAGAGGCGTTGGGGGAGCCAATAAGGAGGTGGGAGTGAGGGAGGTGGGTATGACCTATTCTAAGACGGGTAATGTAAACGTTGTCAACACGGGAAAGGTTGTGGATGGTGGGTTTGATCGAAATGTTGGGCTGGATGACGTGGAGTTTATAATCAATTTGGGAGTCCCGTAAAATTTGCCAGCGGTCACGAACAAGGGATGCGTTAAACGGTTTGATGTCAGAAAGGGTTTTGGGATGGAGTAAGCAGGTAAGAGGGAGGTTGAGGGCAAGCTTAGCGGCTGTATCAACCCTGTCATTGCCAGGGATGCCAACATAACTGGGTATCCAGAACAAATAAATATACTTTTCCTGCAGAGGGTGGGCAAAGGTGTTTACGGAGGAGGAAGTGGGATGTAGGGTTATCCCATTTAAGATTGAGTAAAGAAGAAAGGACAGCCTTAGAATCGGAGAAGATGGCAACGTGGCTGAGCGGCGAGTACTCAATAGATTTGAAGGCGAGGAGGATGGCCGTGGCCTCGGCCGAGAAGATGGACGAGTAGTCGGGAAGCCTGCTACTGAGTGTGATGTCTTGGATGACGGCAGCAGCAGCTGTCTTGTTGCCTTCCTTGGAGCCTCCAGTATAGATGGAGGTGTAGTTTGAGAGTTGGTCTTTGATTTGGTTGTGGAGGTTGATTAAGAGGTTTAGGGTGGGTTTGGGTTTTGTGATGAGTGGAGAGGCCCAGGTGCATAGAAGGGAGGGGGTGGCACAGGGAGGAAAAGTGGGCCAGGAGAAGGTGCCAAGAGTGGCGGGTTTGATAGCAAGATGGAGGTCTGATTTGATGCGTAAGTTGAAGGGAGGGGATAGGGATTTAGTCCTATCAAAGAGGGTGGAGAAATTTGGGTACCTAATGAGGTTGTATACAGTCTTCTGGGTGTTGGTGAGGATTCTAAAAGCATAGGAGAGGCTAAGCTTTCTACACCTTAGCAGAAAGGGGGTTCGTTGGCTTCAACATGAAGGCTGGTGATTGGGGAGGTCCTGTAGGCACCCATACAAAGCCTGAGGGCTTCATTTTGGATGGTGTTGATGTGGTTGAGGTAAAAAGTTGTGAGCGACACAGTAGACAATATTGCCGTAGTCAAGCTTGGCACGAATGGTGAGCCTGAAGATTTTGAGGAGAGCATGGCGGTTCGCACCCCAAGTGGTGTTGGAGAGGAGGCGGAGAATTTTGAGGGAGCTGTTGCATTTCTGTTTCAGGTTGGTGGTGATGTGTTGCTTGTAGGAGAGCTTGGGGTCTAGAGTTAAACCCGGGAACTAAGTGTGGTCAACTTTAGGGATACGATTGCTATTGAGCACGAGGTTCGGGTTGGGGTAAAGGTTGTTAAAATGACATAAGTGCATGCAGACTGTCTTGTCTTTGAAGAATTCAAAACCGTTATTGTTGCACCAGTCTTGCATCCGGTTGAGGCTGAGTTGGAGCCTATTTTCGAAAAGAGGAAAGCTAAGGGAGGAGTTAAAGATAGTGAAGTCGTCCACGTAGAAGGCAAGTTTGATCTTGGGGCCAAGGTTGTCCGCGATGTCATTAATGCTCAGGTTAAAGAGAGTGGGGAGGAGGATGCTGCCTTGGGGGACGCTCTTCTTGGGGAACGCCTTCTTCTCTTGGGGGTAGGGGTCGGAGAGAGTGTGGCCAATACGAACTTGGAATGCCTGGTTGAGAGGAAGTTTTGAATAAAGATGGGGAGGTGGCCTCTGAGGCCGATGGTGTAAAGTTTGCGGATAATGCCGTATTTCCAAGTAGTGTCGAAAGCTTTCTCGAGGTCGAAAAAGATAGCAACGAGGTGTTACTTTTTTTTGCAAAGGGTTCCCGAATAGCGGTGTCGAGCGTAATTAACTGGTCCAGGTATTGCGACGTTTCCGGAAGCCGCTTTGGTGAGGGGAGAGGACTCTGTTGGTTTCAAGGAACCAGTTTAGTCTCTGGTTAATGATCCTTTCCATAATTTTACAGAGACAGCAGGTGAGGGCGATGGGGCGGTAGCTGGAGGGGTCGGTACTGTGGGAAGGTGTTTCAGGAACTGGTAGGGGATGTTATCTGTGCCCTTGGAGGTGCAGCCAGCGTCGTGGATGGCTTGGTTTAATTCAAAAAGGGTGAGAGGGGTGTTGTAGCTCTCGGTGTTGTCGGAGGGGAAAGGTGATACTCCAGGTTTCATAGCGAGCTTTTTTGGCTTTGAAAGCATTGGGGTGGTTGGCCGAGGACGAGATTTTGCTGAAAGAGGCGGCGAGGTGGTTAACGATGTCCTTTTTCGAGGTGAGAAAGTTACCATTCAAGGAGAGATAGGAGGCTTGTCCACCCTGTCGTGGAAGCTCTTAACCATTCTTTAAATCTTCTTAGTAGAGGTGTTGGTGGTGAGGGAAGAGGTGAAGTTGTTCGAAGTGTTGGTTTTACTGTCCTTGATAGTGCGCCTCGCTTTGATACAGCAGATGCGAAAGAGGCTGATGTTGTGGGTGGTCGGGTTAGTTTTGAAGTTCCTGAGGGCCCTTTTCCTGGCCTGGCGGTTTCACAGTCATGAGTGAACCAGGGGTTGGAGGGAGGGTGTATAGGGGAATGAAGCAGGTGGCGATGTTGATAAGGATGTTTCTGAAGTTTGACACGGGATCCTCACTCTCGAGGAGATGAGGGGTGAGGTGCGAGTCGCAGAGGGTTTCGAAAAGGGGTCAGTCGGACTTCTCGAGATTCTAATTGGGGGTGTGGTCTGTGGGAGTTTGAAGGTTGGAGTGAATAAGAAGAGGGTAATGGTCACTACCACAGAAATCAGCAATAACCTTGGAGCTAAAATCGAGGAAAATAAACAGGTCAATACAGGTGAGGGAGCTGTGGCAGGGTGAAGGTAGGTCGGGGAGTTAGTATTGAGCAAGGAGAGGTTGTGCTGTCGGAATATTTTTGACGAGCTAGCCTCTGGGGGTGGTGGTATTGGAGCCCCGCAGGGGCTGTGGGCGTTGGAGTCACCAAGAAGGATCATGAAGGAGGAGGGGAGCTGAGGTTGTTAAGGCTGGTTGGTTGAACGTTGGCGTTGGGGGTGGGGGGGGGGGGGGAGATAGATATATTGCAAAGAGATAAGATTTTGTGGAGTGAGATATACATACAGATGACCTGAAGGTCGGTGTTCACATGAACAGGGCTGTGTGGGATATCGCGTCTAACGAGAATGGAGACGTACCTACAGGCCCTGTTGGCGTCCACTTGATGTTTATGGTAGCAAGCGAAGTTGTTGAGGGAATAATGGTCAGAGGTTTTCAAGAACGTTTCTTGTAGGCAGAAGACGACCGGGTTGAAGGTGGTGGCCAGTAAGTCAATTTTTTCAAAATTGACCTTAAAGCTCCTGATGTTCCATTGTATAATGTTGTGGGTGTTATTGTGATTGTTTGTGTTGCACGCCATAAGGAGGCATGGGGTTATCTGGAGGAAGATCTGTTAGGTCTGAGTTGCCTTGTTGTTTTCTTTAGATCTGTCCCTGTTTCTTTGGGAGGGGTTGATTTTTAAAGTTGGACGAGAAGTATGTTCAGTAATCGAACAATCCATGATATCTACAGTGTCATACGTTTGGGTTTGGATGGTGGGCTATTTGTTGGTTAGATTAATGTTTGTTAGTCAGCTTGGCTTGCCAGTATTAGATGTGTTGGGGTAGGGGACGGCGGCGGTCTTCGAGAAGGAAGGAATGTTGGGGAGAGAAGTGGTGGTGGAGGTGGTTTAGGTATTGGTGTGGTTGGGTTGTTGGCAATGGTAATGGGTTTAGGACTGGGTATGAAAAGCCAGGTGAGGTTGGTTTGGGAATGTGAGCCAGTTTCAGTTGTGTTAGGGGGCGGTATTAGTGTTAGAGGAGACTGCGTTCGAGTAGGAAAGTTTGGTGTGCAGGGAAGCGAGGATTTGAAGGTATTAACTTATATCATAAATATATCAACTTATTTGTCAATTTATTTGGCAGTTTTGTTATGTATCAGCTGATTTTATTGTTGTCATTATTGTCATATCACTTCGTAATAGATGTATGCTTCTACACCATCATCAAATGGCAACCTACAGAATCTTAAACCGGGTGTCCTTTGTATGACATTATACCCTAACTAACCTAAACTAAACCTAACGACGTAATATTGACGTTATGAAAATACACCCGGTTGAAGATCCTGTCAAACGCCATAAAATGTGGTCCTTTTGGCTACCTCAGACACAGTCAGTTCCAGCGCAAAAGTCGTATTCCACCCACTCGAGATTATAAATATATAATGAGCTGAACAAGACGTTTTCCGACGAAGATTACGACTCAGTGATACTAATACTATTAGAAATGTTTTGCTTACTGTGTGGAATACGAGTGAAGAATTCGATTTTTAAAAGTTTATAGAAACAAATATGATGAATAATATGAGATTTTACGAGAGAAACAAGAAACCAAAAAATGAAATAAAATGGCGTCTAAAAAACGTGGTCGCAAAAACCTTTTCGAGATCTTTGTCCCAAAAGATCTTTGCATATATATATTGAAGAAATTTCTCTTTGACCTAAATCTGCAAAGATATTGATTTAATTTTGTGGAAGAGAATCGGAAGCTAGCTAGTTTTGGACCAATTTTTAGAAGGCCTTATCTGACGCACGTACTTATCGTGCGGCAATGTGATTGGGCGAAGTCAGTCACGTGGTTTTGTTTACAACTACGAGACAAGCAGTTAGTAGTGGAACTTGCTATGTACGTACGTACGTACACACGTGTATGTTTTGATCTTGTAATCACAAGAAATTGTTGGCCATTAAAGGATTAGTTTAGTGGTCAAGCAAGTTCATGATCTTCGATGAGAGAGGACTTCAAAAGAAACAAAATAGTGAAGAAAGCATTCAAAAATGTTTTTCCGTTAAGGAGATATCAAGTTTAAAGTTTTGTATCATTTCTGTAGAAACGACTGACATCACAACTTCGATCATGATACCACGATTACTCCTCTACTGTGGTAAAGTCCCGATTTTATTTATAAAAAAAAAAAAAGTGGTGGTGGTTTGAAAACGGGGATACTATCGCCGCATGGTAGAGTAAGGGTTAAAGAAAGTCTCAGCAGTGGCAGATCCAGGATTCAAGAAAGAAAGAGGGAAGGGCCGGGAAGAGAAGAGAGAAGGGAGGGGGCGGGCGGGGCAGCCAGAGTAGTATTCATAACAGTAAAGTGGGTTTTCGACGGGCTGCCGTCCAATTTACGCTGTCTGGGTACACTATGGCGAGTCGAAAACTTCAAAAAAGTCCTCTTTGGAAAACTATTTTTCAGTAGTCACGGCACACCCAAACAGTGGAGGATGCCATCTGTTGAAGGACATGAAAAATTAATTACTTCTTTGCTGCAACTTTGTTATTGTAATTTGTGAAGTTACATAGATAATGTGTTAATGAGATAGGCTTAAATTTTGTCCAAAAATGAGTGGGTACCATGCAAAAAACAATGCTTGAGTATACGTTAAGCTTTGATAAGTTAGCTGAAGGGCCAATAATGCAGTACCATATTTGCATTGTGTTGTTATTCAGTGGTACATATAAGCATATTAATATATCAATATTTCACTAGATAATAATCTTTCTGCAAGTGTTTCACATTTTAGATGAAAATTTGGTCTTCAAGCATGCACAAAGTTCACCTATTAAGTGAATTACTTGTGTAGGCAAAAGAAGAGTATGCATAGATGCACTGTTTATATGTTCATATGCATTACACATTTCATACACTATAATTTAACACACAAAACTGTATGTACACATCTACACTATCAAGTTGCATCACAGGTAATTTAAGCAGTAAGAAAAATTATATTTGGATTGTCATGCCTATAGTCTGAGCATACGATCATATGTGATGAATAGACCATGTCTTTTTCTTTTTTAATTTCATATCACTCATCTTTATATAGGAAAGCTCATTCAGCTGAAAGCTGCATGGTTAAGGTGAAGCCTTGTTACAATAAAATATATGATAGCAAATATAAAATCAAACATCAGGAAAAGATTGGCAAAAAGACAAATACAGCAAAAGTAATAAACCATACAATAAAATGTATGATAAAATATAAGGCATCTAAAGAAGATGTTCACTTTCCAAGTTTTGATGATAGTACTATGTGAGTATAGTACTTCATTTCAATCTTATCTCCTCATGAAGCTTGATGTACTTTCAGTGGTGGAACACTGACAAATAGGCTTATAGCAACAACAAAAAAGTATGAACTTGGTAAATACGTCAGCCGTAGTATTTGCAGTCGTTCAAATGATCAATTTTGCATTGTGTGATTTCTTATAGTGCCTACAAAACATTCCCTTCATGTAGCCTATCATCAAACTTTGTGAAAAAGTACAACAATTCTTGGCATTTATATCTACAATTTATAGCCATCCTATACAGGTATGATCTTCAAAATAGTGTAAAAAGAACCTTAATTCAGTGGTCCTTGCTTGGTTGAGAAAACACCCACAAGGTCCACCCTACCAAAAAGTATATATAAATCCCAGAGGAAAATTCCAAATCAAATCCACATCTAGAATTGATATAAATCACATTCATAATCAGATAAAGACATTAAATTTATTTGTATATAATACAATGAACATTCAATCAAGTTGATATCTACCTTGAAGTGGTCATATGTAATTAACTATTACTTAGTGATGCTCTCTTTCATTTTGGATGGCCGAACTTCAGTGGGTGTATGGTTCAAATCAATAAGTAGGGGGCCAGGGCCTACGCCTACTGGCTGAAAACATACCGTAGGCCATATCTGCATGTTTTTTTTTTACGGATTCTGGTCCTACTCGGATTTACGGCTTATATCTGTTAAGTTTGATCAAATTTGATTAAAGTTTTGATTTAGACCTAATACTTAGATCACAATCGCCGAAAAAGTTTTCATAGAGATTAGGCCTAATGACTGATTACTTGAATACGTATTTTCATGCGTGAACACTAATACTGACCTTGGTTAAAAACTAGTGCACACGTTCAAATTTGATTTACTTGCGAAACAACACATTTTTCAGTTAAATCACAACCAACTGTATAGATTACTCCCCACCACTATTTTGTGCGAAATTAATCATGAAATAGGTCAGAATAACCCATTTTACCAATCGCCGATAATCAATCGAGCACGATATGTGTAGTTTGCGTACGTACAGATTTCCCGCACTATGCCTACCAATTTTGCAAGCGATTGTAAAGTTCCCGGGTGGTAAACAACTTTTGGATTAGGTCTATATATGTGAAGCTCCAGATACTATTAAGTCGATTATGTTAATTTCAGACCGACAAGCAAAACGAAAATCTGATTGGCTACTTCGGAACTATTGAATATGGAATATATATAGTGCGGACGTTCCATATGTTATATATTTATATACATACAGTGGCGTAGTCAGAAGGGGGAGGGGGAGGGATGGCGATCACCCCTCCCCCAATATTTTAATCCATTGGTTTAGATTTTATTCCGTCGGTTCAGATTTTAATCCGTCGCTTCAGATTTTAATCCGTCGGTTCAGATTTTAATCCGTCGGTTCAGATTTTAATCCGTCGCTTCAGATTTTAATCCGTCGGTTCAGATTTTAATCCGTCGGCTCAGATTTTAATCCGTAGGTTCAGATTTGATTCCGTCGGGTAAGATTTTAATCGTCGCTTCAGATTTTAATCCGTCGGTTCAGATTTTAATCCGTCGGTTCAGATTTTAATCCGTCGGTTTAGTAATAATATATTAAACATTCGTGCGCTTTTGTATACATGAACTAAGACAGAAAGAAAAGAGGTGGGGTAAAGGGGGAGGTGAGCGTCGGACAGTTGGAGTACACGTGATACAGAACAGGCTCATTTTAAAAGTTTGGCAACATTTACACAAGTTTGTAGTAAATTATTGAAAACCTTTCTTTAGAAAACCCTTAAATTTCAGAGTGACGATAAACCTAACCATGTACAAACGTAAAAAATAAAACATATATTTCAACATTATGCGTTTTCATGATTTTGTGTTTTGTATATGGTGTATTATATATAGCTCTCTTTGACATGAATTTTGAATTGAATAATACACCTTCTTACTATGCGTTGTGACATACGTTTTGCCCTTGAAATATAATTTTGCGAGAGCTTCCGGAGGCTTTGCCTGCTGGACCCCTACCGGAGCTTCGCCCTTGGATCCGACCAGGGGCCTTTAAACGGGTCCCTGTCCCCATGCCGACAAAATTGACGCTTTGCGCTTTGATTTTGTGTTTGTATATGGTGTATTATAGCTCTATTTCACATAAATTTTGACTCGTTTAATACACCTTACTATGCTTTGTGACATACTTTTTTGCCCTTGAAATGTTAATTTTGCGAGAGTTACCGGGGGTTTCGCCCCGTGGACCTCGACCGGGGCTTCGTTCCTGGACCCCACCAGGAGCCATTAAGCGGGCACCTGGACCCCACGCCGATAACTCGAGTGCTTTGCGTTTTGATTTTATTCTTTTGTATATGGTGTATTATTGCTCTCTTTGACCAGAATTTTGACTTGTATGATATGCTTTCTTACTATGCGTTGTGACATACTTTTTTTACCTTAAAATGTAAATTTGGCGAGGGCTTACTAGAGTTCGCTCCCTGGACCCCTACCGGGGCTTCGCCCCTGGACTCCACCAGGGGCCTTTAAGCGGGCGGGCCTTTAAAACCCCACGCCAACAAGTCGAGCGCTTTGCGCTTGAAGTGACACCTTTGGTGTCACCCTAACTACACCACTAAATAACGTGTCGCTTCAATAAAATCCCCCTCCCCGCCAAATATGAAAATTCTGCCTATGCCACTGTATACATATATTTTAGTTGTAAATCAGTGAACCTGGTGAGTACTCCTATTTTGCAGCGAATATTTTCCATTCCACCTGCAGGCAAATCCCATTTGGCACGTCCATGCAACCATTTATATCAATTTCAGGATGTCTGTTTTTAGCCCCCTCCCCCGCACGCTTTTAAACCCTTTCCAAGACCACTTAGTTTGTCTGCAGTAGTTTGGCAATTTTGCTACCAAAATTGAGTGAAAATCAATAATATGAAAATAAATAAATCAACAACATTTTCACAAAAACCCAAGCACCATGCGATGATGTGGCACTAAAGACGCCTGGACCACCGGGAAAGGGGGTCGCCGCCAGCCTTTCATAACACGAGCAACGGGGCAAGCAGTATCCTCCATTGCACAGGAAGGAAGGGGGTAGTACCCTTTGTGCATGGATAGTTTTTTTTTTTTAAGGCGTTACTTATTGCTTTTCATTATGTAGTCATGTGTACTAAAGTAACATTATATCTAATGCCGTCTTCATGCATTTCGTCTTGTACTTTTTGTGTGCAGTTGTCCGATGCGGCATGATGCCACCAGAAAATTGTGGCTCAGTAATTGTATGCGCCTAATGATCTCTTTCTCACGGGGCGTATGAAGGGTGACCTCTCAAGTGGGCAAGAGCCCCAAAATGTCCCGGTCATACAAGCGGGGAAATTGCACTATCTATTTATTTCCATGAACGTAGCTGCAAAGTCAGGAAATATCTTCCAATTTGGGAAATATTATTAATTTTCGGAAAATTTCCTTAAGTTTGCTGGAGGCTTTGTTCAATTCTCGGGAAATATTTTAATTCATCGGAGAAATCATTTTCAGTTTTATCTCTAATAGTTTCACAAATTTGTGTACAATTGTATCATTCTTATCAATTTCATTTCTCCAAATTTACCTCCCAACCGCGCAGAAAGCATATAACGGGCAGATGAAATCCTCTCAGATGGGGCAGTTTCCCTCTACACCAACTTTTTACTCTGCTCCAATGTTTGGCTCGCATTTTTATCTCCTTTTCTTTCTATATAGGTTCTGAATCATATTCATATTTTGACAATTATTACAACTTTAAAACATGGGAGGCAATCCTGACTGGGAGATAATCTACAATCAATCAAAATCTCCAGATTTTAGCGACTTCCACGCTGCAGTAAACCCGGACCGAGACACCATGAGAAAGCTTGGCCACCAGGCTGAAGATTTGATATTACAGTGCGTGTTTGATAAGCGCAAATGTGATCACACGTAAGTTCCGGAAAAATCATACCTTTATCAGTTTATCCGAATACGTATTGCATTCTGCATCGTCAACACGAATGGACGATGAGCATTTTGTTTTTGCCATTCCCTAAAGAATTGACCTCTCCAAGTACGGAAATAAGCCACAACCACCATAGCAACGCGGTGATTAGGTGGGGCAAACAAAACTGGAATCCGCAATCATGCATGGCCAATGTATTGACATTTAGATATTTACGTGGCCTGTCGCAAGCTTTGATTCATTTATATTTTAGACTTTTTAGCAAAGGAATAAATAATATTCAGTTTGCTAACCGTTCTGGGTAACGGGAATCGGATTTGCAAAGCCTGTAGCTGGCCCGTAAGCGCAATTTTTGTTCACCATCTTGTCGTCACTCAGTCTGTATGTGCAGAAATTTGTTTTGTGCAGAATATTGCACTGATGGCATGAACGCGCGCCTCTAGCTAGCTGTACTGTACCCGGATCGCGTGGCACGCTTTCCCCACTTAGTTACGCAGTTTTTGTTGCTAGGCAAATTCGTGCGGTGATTGGTTCAAAAATCTGTCAATCAAGTAACGCAGAGAGATTGATTGATTTGTGAATTGCTTGAAGTAGTCAGTATCCAAAAACCGGGCAAAGAGAAAGTGAAGGAGGTGATAGGCCCAGGTGAGATGGTGATCCCGGGTGAAGGAGGTGATGGGCCCAGGTGAGGTGGTGGGCCCGGGTGAAGGAGGTGATGGGCCTGGGTGAAGGAGGTGGTGGGCCCGGGTGGTGAGCCCGGGTGAAGGAGAGTCCAACCGTGACTATCAGTATTAACGTCAATAAGTGGGAACCAAGGGATCTTCATAACGTTATTCTGAAAAATACGGGAAGGCCCGGACCCCTTCATCACTACCGTAGCCTATAGGCGCCACTGCTCTAAGACATTATTTCAAGTTTATCTCGAGTATGTATAGGCAACATCTGAGAATGGTTCGCTCATTGGAAAGAGAATGAACTTCAGATGGTACGTTATTTAATAACAGAGTGAAAGGTCCACAAAACATATTATATGAGGAGACTAGTAACGTCACTTTGACGTCTAAAATTTGATCCCAACACGGTTTGACCTGTGTAGAAGCTCTTTGTTTGACGCTTATTGAATGACTTTTTAGCACAGTTGTAAATATTCCGACCAATTATACACTTTGCTCTATATGTCAGATACGTAGGCCCGTAGCGGGTGCAAACGTACACCCTTTCCTTACGGGCGTGATGAGTATGTGCACATTTTAATCTCCATTCCCCCACGATAACTGACCTTAAAAGTTTCCGAAAGTTTCAAAATTACCGGATTTGCTAGACAGGTGTGCGCTTGCCTAATCTCAAACATTGATTCATTTTCTCTTTATCCTATCAAATTAAATCTTAGGGACTTTCACATGTTTCAAAACAGCCACTACGGAAATTGTTTCACCTTCAACGCTGTCGATGAGAATGGATCGCTAGCGAAAGTGAGAAATACTTCCAAGGTTGGCTCTACTTACGGTAAGTTCATATTTAATGTTTTACATCGGCGTAGCATGTATGGATGAGTAGCAATAATTTCAGAATAATTGGAAGAAGATATTCTATAAACCATGAAAATAGCAACAAAATCGGTTACAAATTGATTAGTTTACAGCATTTTGGAGCCTTATTATAATTTGTAACATCACAATAGTAGTATTTTATATATTTTTCTATACAAGTATATTCAAGAGCGCTTTACAAACATTGAAGCTTTAGTATACACTTGGTTGGTGCACGTCACATCCGGGAGATGACGTCATTTTCTGGAGTGGAAAAAAAAAAAAAAAAAAAAAAAAAAACCTTTGCGCGATTCACGTGGGCAAGTCCGTATGCGTTTTCTGTGTGCGGTGTAAACAAACAGAGCTGATCGCTTTGTTTTCACTCCAACGCGGGATAAATGCGCACGGTTGCTATGCGGTCTGATGACCTCAGGTCACATTTCCAACCAAATGAATAGTTTAGAGAACTGCCCAAACGGCGCATCATCCATCCATTAGCTCAATGTTTTTACGCGTTTTCACGAATAGTATTCAGCAAACGAGGTATAGGGACCGACGGCTTAACGTCTCAACAGCTGCAAACGACGTACTTCCGCTTTGATGATCGGCGTATCTGTCTGCATAGCTGGGTTATATTAGACCTGACCAGGGCTCGAACCGGTTATCTCCATAATCTCAGTTGTGCGCTCTACCAACTGAGCTACCTGACTCCTTAACTGACAACAATAAACATTTCCTTATGTTAACCTATTTCTTTTCAAATCTTTACCACCATTCTTTGAATAGAGCAGCGTTATATTCTAAGAGAATTTGATTTTCCTGGCATCTATCAAAATTTAGCAGAAGAAAAATGCCAAATAATTTCCAGTGACAGAAATTAAGGATAGGATTTCAACAGTTGAGAGAATCACGAAGAATTAAGATTTTGAGTTGTCCTGTTTCATACGTCACAACTTTTGCGTTTATCAAAAAAAATTCAAACCTTGTTTAAGTTAGTCATAATTCAGAAACTAGAGGCAGTGACGTAGCTAAACTCCTAGCGGGCAAGTAAGGCAAAATAATCATAATGGATAAGGGTTTGCGTGCGGGACGAGGGGAGGTGGGGGGAGGGGGAGGGGAGGGGGGGGGGGGGTTGCTTCAGCTTTACATGCAGCCGCCCCCTTCCCATTCGGGCAACATATACGCAATTGTTCGTGAAAACCTTTGAATTGTTTTGATAAAAAGATAAACGTACAAAAGACATGAAATTAATTAAATTCGTTAATTAAAAATGGGAGAATTGAAAATTCAGATTTTAACTTTTTTGATTCAGGCGAGGGGCTGCAGCCGCCCCCATTCGGACAACATATACAACAAATTTCGGGAAAACTTTTTTTTTGTAGATAGATAAGCGTACAAAAGAAGTGAAAATAATTAGGCTAGATTAATTAATCAGAAACGGAAGAGTTGAAAATTCAGATTTTAACTTAATTGGTTCAGGCGAAGGGCTGTAGCCGCCCCCCTCCCATTCGAGCAGCATATACGAAATTTTTCGGGAAAACCGTTGAATTTGTTGATAGATAGATAAACGTACAAAAGAAGTGAAATTAATTAAATTCATTAATCAGAAACGGGAGAATTGAAAATTCAGATTTTAACTTTTTTGATTCACTTTTTAAAATTGTATAAAATAAAAAAAAATCATGTTGGACAGGGTGTGTCCGTTTTATCATTATTGAGAAGTTTTCTTCCTGCTCTATACATAAGGCCTATATGGCAGGAATACTAAATTGTTTCAAAAATTCGTTGCTGATAGCATAACAGCATGCATTGACCATTTCAGTAATACGTGCAAATAATCTGATAACGCAGTAACACACCGGAACCACAAAACTTAACATGTGCCTGTGTGCAAGCACGGCGAGCTGGCAGGCATTACGTGCCATAGCATTTCAGAAAGCACCGAGCTGTCGAGCAGTGGCGTAGCTAAGGGGGGGGGAGGGGGGGGGGGGGGAGGGGGTTAAAGAGGGTGATTTCCCGCACAACAGAGAATTCATGATATTGGATTAATCCTGATAAAAGCGATTGGTCTTTTGTTCAGTTGCATACCAGCCATCTTGGAAAAAGGATCACAAAATTTCCCAAACTAAATTTGAACTTAGTCTGTTTAGCAATTTAGAGCTAGCAAATTTCTGTTTTTTTTCTCAAAATTCCCGAAGTTTTGACTCGAATTATTCAAATTGACCCTCAAAATATCTTAATTTTCCTCAAAATATCCTAATTTTTCCTCATAAAATTAGATTGTTTCCTCAAAATATCCAAATCTTTCCTCAAAATATCTTACAGATTTCCCTCAAAATATCCGTATTTTTCCTCAAAATATCTGTATGTTTCCTTAAAGTATCCAAATGTTTCCTGAATATATTTAAATTTTCCTCAAAATATCCATCTTTACCTCAAAATATCCGTTTTTACCTCAAAATATCCATCTTTACCTCAAAATAACCGTTTACCTCAAAATATCAGGCTTTACCTCAAAACTTATCCGCTTTACCTCAAAATATCCGGCTTTACCTCAAAATATCCGCTTTACCTCAAAATATCCGCTTTACCTCAAAATATCCGCTTTACCTCAAAATATCCGGTTTTTTTTGTTCAAAATATCCAAAGGTATTCCGTTTTTCTCAAAAGTTTTCTTCCGCAAAATATCCGTTTCTCTTTCTTTTAGAGGGAGGGAGGGGAGGGGGTAGCTTGGATTGGGATTTTTCATGGTTTTCCACAAAAAAAAAAGAAAAAAAAAGGTTACACCACTGCAGTCGAGTAACCATTTCTGGGAATTTTCGGGCAAAATTGCTCAGTCCCCCTTTGAAAATAATCTCGCACGCCTATATATACTGGCGAATAAAGTCTTTTACGGCAGTACCGAAGGTTGGTATCACAATCCTCACTTTATTTTTTCTCATTTTTAAAGAAAATCAATTAATTTGTTTTTTTACTATTTGAATTGTTGTTTCTAAACTTTTTCAGGTGATAACGTTTAATTACCCTCACTGTAGATTCTGTTTCACTATCTTTTCTGACATATCCACTATGTTCCAAGCCAGTCACATAATCGCAGGGAACTCCCACATAAAGATTTTGAGGAATCTTGGGATTTGACATGACAACTAGTTTGATTTCAATCGTTTCTATACAAATGATACATAATTTAAAACTTAAATATCTCTATTAACGGAATAAGAATGATGAATTCTCTCTTCACAATTTTGTTCTTTTATGTAAGATAAACTTGCTTCACCACTAAACTAATCCTTTAACGACTTTTTCTCCCTAAAGGATTGCATCTTACACTTTTCGTTGAGCAACCTGAGTACATCGGGGTACTCAGCCATGAGACAGGTGTGAGGATTGCCATCCACCACCCACACGTCCCTCCCCTTCCAGAGAACCTGGGTTTTTCATGTTCCACTGGTGAATCAACCACAATAGGAGTACGACATGTAAGTTAATTAGGGAATAAATATGAATTTGATATGTGGACTATAACGCACGTTACATGCGTTAGGGGAAAACCATCGTAGAATATGAAGACGCTAAGACTGGCAGATTGATAAAGTGGTACCTTCACTCTTATACAGATGGAGGTAATTCGTCTTGCACAGCCGTACGGCAGATGTATCACGGCGACCAATCCAGCGTTCGACGGAACGCGGTTTAGATACAACTTTAATGGATGTCAAAGGGCATGCTTAAACTATCACATTGGCAGAGATTGCAATTGCTCATTATATCTTGATGATGATAGAAACATGCATCCACCATGTGGAATATTTGATCGAAAGCAAGGTACGTAAGAAACATATACAGATATAACTCTTAGGCTATACCTAGACAGCTAGAGTGTCAGAAGGGCCTAATAAGGGTCATCGCTCAAGTAAACCGCATCCTACCCTTCCCAAACAAAAAAACAAGATATCATAAAATGATAATCCAGATTAAATTAGTACAAAAGACACTGGCGTCCTCATATTTAGCCCCGTCCGCGTATCCGAGAAACTATGCAGCCAGATGGTTTAAATAATATCACAGTTTCAGTCTAGTCTCCTCTCCCCCGCTCTCTGGCGGAGTATGGCAGTGCAGAGAGCATTGCCTACCTTAGAGGGTAGAGGGGGTACGCCACTTTATATCACGTAGGCCGATTTTGATTTCAAGCTTTTTCATATGGGCCTAGTATTTTCAGTAAAGGAGAGAAAGTGTTTTGCCCGCTAATGAAATTCTCTTATCCTCCTTAAAATTCCCGCCATTTTTTTTAAAACTTTGATATGAAAATTGGCGGAAAAATACCCCCCAAAGTCAAGCGAATGACTTCTTCTTTTATTCGCGCTTTTTTGATGCTTTAGACTGTATGTTGTCTCGAATTACTGCATTTTGCAGCGATAGGGTATTTTTCTGTATCTGTTTATGAACAAACATTTTTTTCGGGGTGGATTGCAACCAGTATTATGATACCTGTTTTCTTCGTTTCAGTTGAAATGTTAACATTTATTGTGTCACGGTCCTCGTGAAATTTTCATTGACATTTCCCCCATTATATTCGATTATTTTGTCTTATATAAAACACGAAGTCTCCAGAACTTCCGGGGCTTCACCCTGTACAGTGGCGGATCTAGAGAGAGAGAGGGGTAAAACACCCTCCAGAAATATTCCAATATTCTTTATTACTCCAATAATAACCAGAAACCCCCCTCCTTGTAAACTTCTTTCAATTTTGAAACATTTAGGCCCTAATGGAAATCTCTTTCAATCTTAGGAAAATTTCCTTTATTTTGGGGCAATTTTTTTCCATTTTCGGTTAAAAAAAAAATATTTTCTGGAAATTTTCTTCGATGTTTGGGATTTTATTTTTTCGATTTTCAATCAAATTTCTGGGAATTTTTTTCAATGTTTGGGAAATTTCTTTCAATTTTGGGCAATTTCCTTTAATCTCGTGCAATTTTCGGAAAATTACCTTCATTTTGAGGCAATATTTCTTCGATTTCGGTAAAGTATTTGAATTTTAGGGAAATTGAAGTCTGAGAAATCACTTTCAATATTTGAGAAATTTCTTTCATTCTTGTGTAAATTTCTTCAATTTTTAGAAAATTCCATTTGGGGCAATTTTTTCGATCTTCCGTAAATTTTCTTCTATTTTCGAGAAATTTCCCTCAATGTTTGTGAAATCCCTTTCAATGTTTGGGAAATTTAATTAATTTGCGTGCAATATTCGGAAAATTTCCTTCATTTTGGGGCAATTTTTCTTCTTCTATTTTCGATAAATTACTTCCATTTTCGGGAAATTTCATTCAGTGTTTGGGAATCACTTTCAATGTTTAGGAAATTTCTTTTATTCTCGTGCAATTTTTATCAATTATCGTGAAATGATAAACATGCAATTAGGAAGGTGAAATCCTGTCAGGGAGTGCGTTTCCCCCCCAGCTGCTTGCTTACTAGACTGCATCCTTGTCTCAGTATGTTTCTGTTATTCATGACAAAACTGCTTATAAAAAGCTATTATTTTGGCTTGGTTCCTGATATTTTACCATGGCTGCCTGATTCTGGGGGTTGGAACCACCGCCCCTCTGAAAAAGTTCCAATATTTTTCATTACTTCAATAATAACAAGAACCCTCTCCTTATGATTGTCCTAGATCCGCCCATGCTGTATCTTACCAGGGACCTTATCCCACGCAGTTTGGCGCACGCCATATACGTGCGAATTAACGAAACTTATAGCCTAATGACTGGGCTCCACAGCTGCAGGTCATCCTACAACCATTCCTTACGATTGTCCTAGATCCGCCCATGCTGTATCTTACCAGGGACCTTATCCCACGCAGTTTGGCGCACGCCATATACGTGCAAACGAACGAAATTTATAGCCTAATGACTGGGCTCCACAGCTGCAGGTCATCCTACAACCATTCCTTACGATTGTCCTAGATCCGCCCATGCTGTATCTTACCAGGGACCTTATCCCACGCAGTTTGGCGCACGCCATATACGTGCGAACGAACGAAATTTATAGCCTAATGACTGGGCTCCACAGCTGCAGGTCATCCTACAACCATTCCTTACGATTGTCCTAGATCCGCTCATGCTGTATCTTACCAGGGACCTTATCCCACGCAGTTTGGCGCACGCCATATACGTGCGAACGAACGAAATTTATAGCCTAATGACTGGGCTCCACAGCTGCAGGTCATCCTACAACCATTCCTTACGATTGTCCTAGATCCGCCCATGCTGTATCTTACCAGGGACCTTATCCCACGCAGTTTGGCGCACGCCATATACGTGCGAACGAACGAAATTTATAGCCTAATGACTGGGCTCCACAGCTGCAGGTCATCCTACAACCATTCCTTACGATTGTCCTAGATCCGCCCATGCTGTATCTTACCAGGGACCTTATCCCACGTAGTTTGGCGCACGCCATATACGTGCGAACGAACGAAATTTATAGCCTAATGACTGGGCTCCACAGCTGCAGGTCATCCTACAACCATTCCTTACGATTGTCCTAGATCCGCCCATGCTGTATCTTACCAGGACCTTATCCCACGCAGTTTGGCGCACGCCATATACGTGCGAACGAACGAAATTTATAGCCTAATGACTGGGCTCCACAGCTGCAGGTCATCCTACAACCATTCCTTACGATTGTCCTAGATCCGCCCATGCTGTATCTTACCAGGGACCTTATCCCACGCAGTTTGGCGCACGCCATATACGTGCGAACGAACGAAATTTATAGCTTAATGACTGGGCTCCACAGCTGCAGGCCGTGCTACAAAGTCACAACAAAAGAGACAAGCACAAATGAACGAGCACGGACATAGGGAAGGGGGAGGGGAGGGAAGAGGGGGGGGGGTTGGGAGAGGGGGAACAAGACGAAAACAAGCATGACAACAGCCAAGGGACACAAAAGTGAATACGTGAACACAAATGAATCGTTTCAGAGCATCCCACCCTATGAAAACTACAATAACAAACTACAAGTAAACCAAAAGTTCCTAGAGTGGAACGAAAAAATACCATATACGTGCACACACTGCTGCATTGCCTTTGGGCTTGTTGGTGTGATTTTTGCGCCCTCTTAGTTTTCACATCTCAAATGTGGTGCCCCGAACCAAAATATCTGGCGGTGCCAATGATTAAAACTGTTCCCTTCCTCAGAAGTGTGGCTCAGTGGTTACGGAGTCATGCTTGATGCAAAAAGTACCGAGTTCCATTCCCGCCGCGAGCGCTGCATTGTGTCCTTGAGCAAGATACATTACTCTACTTTCTCCAGTCAACTCAGCTGTAAAATGAGTAACAGGATTAACCTGAGATGGACTGGTGTCCCGTCCAGGGGGAGTCATGTACCCTCATCTGCTTACGCCAAGGAAACCGGGGATAAGCACCAGTCCTTTTCCCAGCTGTTTATACCCTTCGCAACGATGTTATGATATCTTTCACACAGCGCACTGCGTCCACAAGCAAGAAGAAAATTTCCTACAGGACAGTATAGAAGAATGTACGAAATGTGAAACGTCCTGCATGTAAGTAACGCATTGAATCAATGAATTGAGTTTGACGAGTCAGATTTCTTCCCATTTTTTTTTTGGAGGGGGGAGGGAGGGGGGAGGGGGGGAGGGGTTGGAGGGGGGAAATTCTTTTCAATTTTTGAGAAAACTTCTTTAATTTTCGGAAAATTTCCTTAATTTTTGAGAAAATTGATTTATTTTTCGTAAAATTTCCTTCAAATTTTGTCAATTTTCAAGAAATTTCCTACTTTTTCGTGAAACTTTTTCATTTCAGTTCATTTTATCAACTAAACAGACTGCCCATAATTTGTTTTATTGATTTTCTCAACAAAAATTTGAATATATATTTACTATCCGTCTCCAAAATTTCAGGATATCCAGTGTAAATTTGTACAATCTGGAGTGGAAAATGAGAAACCCCATATGTTTAGCGTGGGCTAGTCAATGTGTAGGCTCATGCGATGACATAATACATAAAAGTACCCAATTTTACCCAGTTTTTCAGGTTGCTCCCGATATGTAATTGGAACAGTGATGACTTTTGTGGGGGGCGGAATTTTCCGATTTTGGGCAAGCTGAGGATTTTCAGTTCATCCTAAGTCTCATCTTCATCCTCATTGACGTCATTAACCTCTATGCATGCTAGCTCTGCAGTATTGTATCATTACAAACTTATTAATGATGACTAGATATGAATCACGTTATAGACAGATAGAAGAATAGAGGAACCGAAAGAGATAAAAAGAGGAAAATGCAAAATATTAACAGATCAACTCAGAATTTGATAAAGGTCTGTTTATACATTCGACTACTCAGAGTCGAACTGGATGCTTTTGGGTGGGTAGGCGTGGGGTGGTCGGGGGAGGGAGAGGGGGAACGATCTTTGGTGTCATCAGCTGGAAAGGACTGGGATACTTAAGTAGAGGGAGGCTCTGGACATTTGGGAGCAAGGGGCCCTTGTGACACAAAGGCACAATGGTCAGACTAGCGCTGCTCTTTCTTTGTTAGATGTTACGTGATGTTTAAAAGATTATTTTCATTTATTTGAGAGATTATTTTCTTATGTGTTTTCTCGTTAGAGAAAATTTATACAAGCAAGAGATATCGAAGACACGATGGCCATCATCCAAGTATGAAGTGAGTACCATTTACCACATCACAGTATTGCTTGGAACCAGGGGGTTCCTACTTTTCGGAAATATTATTTTATGGTTTAATCGTCTTTTAAAAAAAATTCCTTTTATTCTACTTTAAACAATTGATATCTTTTTTTCCAAAAGTGTATTCAACTCTAAATATATGGGGTTTTTTTAATAAATAAAAAGCCGATAAGGTTTTCGAGTTATCAAGTTCCGGTTATAATTCCGGAAACCAATTTAAATAATGTCACATGGTCGAAGTTTACGTGTCCATAATGGACCAATGATAAGCTGGGGATTCTTGGTTCGGTACTGGCATTTTCCACAAACAAATCACTGAATTTTCAACAAATTCTTATGAAAATTTGCCATTATTTTCATGAATTTCAACAAATTTGTAGCTAATGTTGAAGCGGGATATCTCATGCCAAGAACTTGCTTGAACGTCATCAGTGAGCATGATGAATACTAATAACGTGACTTCCTCGGCATCTATTGGTTCGCTTCTCAGTATTTGTGTACATATATACCGTTGAATTGTTTTGTATACCATTCTCCATGCATGTTAATCCAATAACTGCCCTGACTCAGCCACGTCTACTCGTTCTTTATCATTCCCCATGCATGTTTATACGATAACTGGCCTGACTCAGCCATGCCTATGTGTATTATATATCATTCTCCTTGCATGTTAACCCAATAACTGGCCTGACTCAGCCACGCCTACTTGTATTGCGTATCAATCCCCATGCATGTTAACCCGATAACTAACTTAACTGATCCACGCCTACTTGTATTGTATATCATTCCCCATGCATGTCAACCCGATAACTGACCCGACTCAGCCACGTCTACTTGTATATCATTTTTCATGCATGTTAGCCCAATAACTGACCTGACTCAGCCACGTCCACTTGTATTTCATATAATTCCTTATGCATGTTAACCCGATAACTGACCTGACTCAGCCACGTCTACGTGTATATCATTTTCCATGCATGTTAACCCAATAACCGGCCTGGCGACGACGACGACGACGACGACGAGTGAACACACAATTACAATAACGGGGTCGTCGCCTGCGTATTCGCTTATGATAGTAACAATGCTATCACGAAACGCTTAATACGACCCGGACGAGAACACAGGCACGACGTACGGACAGACATAACATCGACAATCAAGTCAATGTCCACGGCCTTTGATAAGCCAGTTGTGGTGCACTGGCGTGTCTACCCAACCCAGGCTTGAACCCAGGGCCTCGTGGTCTGTAGACATGTATGATAACCGCTACACCACAGTTGGTAGACAACCGGCCTGGCTCAGCCACGTCTACTTTTATATCATTTTCCATGCATGTTAACCCAATAACTGACCCGACTCAGCAACGTCTACTTGTATATCATTTTCCATGCATGTTAACCCGATAACTGGCCTGACACGTCAACGCCTACTTGTATTGTATATCATTATCCATGCATGTTAACCCAATAACTGGCCTGATTAAGCCACGTCACGGGGTATTGTATATCATTCTCCATACATGTTAACCCGATAACTGGCCTGACTCAGCCACGCCTAGTTGTATTGTATATCATTCTCCATGCATGTTGCAATAATGATTAACGTCACGGGGATATCATTCTGGCCTGATAACTCACTCAGCCACGCCGACTTGTATTGTATATCATTCCCCATGCAGTCCCAGTTTGGTATCATTTTTTCAAAAGTAAATGATACAAATAGAATTAAAAGTTTCTTGAGATATTGTGCCAATATATTCTGTTTAGACCATGATCTACTTATACATAAGGTCAACGATGCAGCAAAGAAAGAATTTGGCAGACTTGCCCAAAACATAATTTTAGCGAAAGACCACCCATTAAATTTAGAAATAACATCCATGTGCAATAAAACAAATTATAATCTGAGAAACCCAGCCACCATCCCAAGTTTAAGAACAATAGTGTTTTAAAAATTCATTTGTATATAAAGCTGCAATTTTTGAAATTCTTTTTGGTATTTTAGAGCTCTAATTATAACCCTTTTAACTTGCCACGCCTACTTGTATTGTATATCATTCCACATGCAAGTTAACCCGATAGCTGGCCTGACTTGTATTGTATACCATTATCCATGCATGTTAACCCGATAACTGGCCTTACTCAGCCAAGCCTACTTGTATTGTATATCATTCTCCATGCATGTTAACCCGATCACTTTCCTGACTCAGCCACGTCTACTTGTTATATACCATTCTTTATGCATGTTAATCCGATAACTGGCTTGACTCAGCCAAACCTACTTTTATTGTATATCATTTTCCATGCATCTTAACCCAATAACTGGCCTGACTCAGCCACGTCTACTTGCATTGTATATTATTTTCCATGCATGTTAACCCGATAACTGACCTGACTCAGCCACGTCTACTTGTATATCATTCTCCATGCATATTAACCCAATAACTGGCCTGACTGAGCTACGCCTACTTGCATTGTATATCATTCTCCATGCATGTTAACCCGATAACTGGCCTGACTCTGCCACGCCTACTTGTATTGTATATCATTCTCCATGCATGTTAACCCGATAACTGACCTGACTCAGCCACGTCTACGTGTATATTATTTTCCATGCATGTTAACCCAATAACTGTCCTGACTCAGCCACGTCTACTTGCATTATATATCATTCTCCATGCATGTTAACCCAATAACTGGCCTGACTGATCCGCTACTACTTGTATTGTATATCATTCCCCATGCATGTTAACCCGATAACCGACCTGGCTCAGCCACGTCTACTTTTATATCATTTTCCATGCATGTTAACCCAATAACTGACCTGACTGATCCACGTCTACTTTTATATCATTTTCCATGCATGTTAACCCGATAACTGGCATGACTCATCAACGCCTACTTGTATTGTATATCATTATCCATACATGTTAACCCAATAACTGGCCTGATTAAGCCACGTCACGGGGTATTGTATATCATTCTCCATACATGTTAACCCGATAACTGGCCTGACTCAGCCACGCCTAGTTGTATTGTTTATCATTCTCCATGCATGTTAACCCGATAACTGGCCTGAATCAGCCACGCCGACTTGTATTGTATATCATTCCCCATGCAGTCCCAGTTTGGTATCATTTTTTTCAAAAGTAAACGATAAAAATAGAATTAAAAGTTTCTTGAGATATTGTGCCAATATATTCTGTTTAGACCGTGATTTACTTATAAATAAAGTCAACGATGCAGCAAAGAAAGAATTTGGCAGACTTGCCCAAAACGTAGTTTCGACGAAAGACTATTTATTAAATTTAGAAATAACATCCATGTGCTATAAAACAAATTATAATCTGAGAAACCCAGCCACCATCCCAAGTTTTAGAACAATAGTGTTTTAGAAATTCATTTGTATATAAAGCTGCAATTTCTATTTTTTTTGGTATTTTAGAGCTCTAATTTAATCCTTTTAACTTGCCACGCCTACTTGTATTGTATATCATTCCACATGCAAGTTAACCCGATAGCTGGCCTGACTTGTATTGTATACCATTATCCATGCATGTTAACCCGATAACTGGCCTTACTCAGCCAAGTCTACTTGTATTGTATATCATTCTCCATGCATGTTTACCCGATCACTTTCCTGACTCAGCCACGTCTACTTGTTATATATCATTCTTTAGGCATGTTAACCCGATAACTGGCTTGACTCAGCCAAACCTACTTTTATTGTATATCATTTTCCATGCATGTTAATCCAATAACTGGCCTGACTCAGCCACGTCTACTTGCATTGTATATCATTTTCCATGCATGTTAACCCAATAACTGAACTGACTCAGCCACGTCTACTTGCATTGTATATCATTTTCCATGCATGTTAACCCGAAAACTGACCTGACTCAGCCACGTCTACTTGCATTGTATATCATTTTCCAGGAAGATGTTAACCCAATAACTGGCCTGACTGAGCCACGTCTACTTGTATATCATTATCCATGCATATTAACCCAATAACTGGCCTGACTGAGCTACGCCTACTTGTATTGTATATCATTCTCCATGCATGTTAACCCGATAACTTACCTGACTCAGCTGGTCAGCCGCGTCTTTTTATTTCCTTTTATCTAATGAATTTCTGTCTGTCATTAGATCCATTTGAAAAGACGGCTGTCCTCACTTAACAAGAAGGTGGCACAAGTCCTAAACAAAGATTACGATACCACAAGGTAAATGCAAACATAGGCGAGGTTACGAGAGAGATGGGGAGGGGAAACATTCCTCATTTTCCGAATAGCGTTATTTCCCCCGCTATACGCTGAGAGGCAAATTTGATTTCGTAACTTTGAGGCCCCCCCCCTTCCATACACTTTAGGTAGGCAACTCCTGCCTATAATAGCAAACACTTGACTTACACTGTATGGTGTTGTGCGCGGGGGTAAGGATCGGGAAGATACCGTCGAAACTTTGTGATTTCGAAACAGTTGTATACTTCCGTAATGCAAAACCAAGCACGGTTCCTAAAGAGACTCATTGCTACATTAAAATCTGAAAAGGGTTATTCATCTACACAATTTTTGTACAAATATTAGTAGACATTTCTTGCAAAATTATGCATGGGTGAGACGTCTGTGGGAATGTTTATGCTTACATGGGCACCTCAAACATTCCCGCCCAATTTTTGGCTCTAATCACCCTAGCTGCAAAACTCGCCGCTACAGCTGTACAGGCCAGCCTGAATATGACTAACTTTTCGTCGCCTGCGATAGACTGCTGTCCTGGTTAGGCCCTCCAAAGGGGGTCAAGTGCCCTTATCCGCTCGCACTTGGAATGCCGGGCTCGAATCTGATGGAAATTTTGCATCTGTAAATGTCTTAGAGCGTAATTATGGAATTGATATTAACTTCCTTAACTATTTTTCAATTATTGTTTTATTTATATATTTGAAGAAAAAAAAAAGATTCTTGGGGAATTGTCTTAAAAGATATTCGTAAAAATGCATAGTGGCCCAAATGGTTGCAAAGGTTTTGACAAAGTTTTACTCTCTTTCAAAAGTTAAACTAAATGGTCATCAACATTTTGTCCTTTACAAGTGGAACATTGATCTTGCTAAATCGAGTCAGGTAATTTAGATGAAGATGATTGGAGAATATAAATTGAAGACTTTTATTACAA
The DNA here is from genome assembly GCA_020152595.1 of Chiridota heheva. Lineage (NCBI taxonomy): Eukaryota > Metazoa > Echinodermata > Holothuroidea > Apodida > Chiridotidae > Chiridota > Chiridota heheva. The sequence continues at coordinate 1,791,717 of JAIGNY010001363.1, forward strand.
TAAGTGATATAAAGCTGAGTTGGTTTCAGTTTTGATTAACAAACAGAATTCTTGGATGTAACTCTTTTCTATTTAAAATTAATAAGCGTGACAATGACCTTTGTTCCTATTGTTACTAACAGTGGCGCTGCTAGAGTTCTGGTAGTTCTGTGGAGTTAGCCACCCTTTCCAACCTATTGTTGCGCCAATGACCAATAACTATGAAGTATGCAACTGTTTGTCACACAATCTCGCCAGTGCACCACAACTGGTTATCAAAGGCCGTGGCCATTGACTTGGTTGTCGATGTTATGTCTGTCCGTACGTCGTACCTGTGTTCTCGTCCGGGTCGTATTAAGCGTTTCGTGATAGCATTTGTACTATCATAACCGAATACGCAGGCGACGACCCCGTCATTGTAATTGTGTGTTCAACTCTCTCTCTCTCTCTCACACAATCTAAGTCTTTTTTAGGAACATTGCATCTAAAACAAGAAAGCAATTTATGGAGTTGCTCATCTCATAACCTTAAGAATACAGCATAGTGGGGAAAATAGTTAACAAGGTCACTATAGCTCTGAGATTTTTGGCACAAAAATGTACAATTTAGTACATAATTACCGCTAAAAATAACATATTTGACCTGACCTCTGACCCTTGACCCTAATCACTGAAACAACATCTGAAATTTTTGGCATTTATCTTGCCCTGTATGACACCGCCCATGCTCAGATCACTCATACCATTCCATAACTATAGGGGAAATGGTTAAAAGGATAACTAAGCTCTGTGACCTTTGACCTTTTGACCCCAGACATTATGGGACACAACTTCATGTACCACAGTATTATAATACAAACATAAAATTGGTATAGGTCTTGCACTTTCGGAATTTAAAGTGGCACAAAAATGTACATCAACATCAAAAATATATAGTTATTGAATATTTGGGCTAAATCAGTAAAAATGGTGTTTTCAGTGTCGGTGTGTCATGCAACCACTTTCCATTTTGTCAATTTGTAATTTCATTGTTTTTTGATCGCCTGCTACAAAGTCCATAACTGTAGAAAGCAAACAGCCAAATATCGATTTTGATTTCATTGATAAGACTATGTGGAGAAATAATTGAGTCCGTTGAAAGCTCGGTTCAAAGGTGGAAGAAAAAAAATACGAGTGGCAAGTTATTTGCATATAGAAATGAAAATAAGATACAAAAATTTGATTTCATTCAGCTAAAGTTTGTAGAGGTTTCAAGGCGCTGCTCTGAAATATAAACACTGCTTCATTTCAGTGAATTCAATCTTTGTTTTTCCTAGAAAAATGAACCTTTCATGAAGGGTTTCTAAAATCTGTATACGGACAACTACAATTTATTATGGTTTATAATTTTTTAAACTTGATATACAAAACGTAATTTCTGATTAGACAGTTAGAACAGAATTCTAATTTTAAAAATTGCCGATTCAAAATTGAAGCTATGGTTGATGAAATATTGTGGATTTTTCAAATATTAGAAATGCATAACTTGTGATGTATAGATGGCATGACTTATCATGCCATTATCATGCCACTTATCATTTCATGACTTATCAACATCGTGATGAATTTGTATTCATTTCCCCTAAATCCAAACAAGGATGCATCTGTTTATACATCAGGGAAAAAGGGGAAGGAGAGAAAGGAGGAGGGGGGGGGGGGAGTGGGGAGCAGAAAAATTGCACGGAACCCAATGAGATTACATATTCATACGCATATACGGGATAGAAATCTCTATGGGGAGGGGCGGATGCGAGGAGGGGGGGGGGGAAGTCTGTGCACGGAAAAACTTAGGAACATTTAAACGATGGGGCCAACAATTTTATAAGGGTTTGACATTGGCAGATTGTTTTGGAAAAAAAAAACGAATTTTTTTCAGAAAATTTAAAGACTTGAAAATTGGCAAAATTTATTCAATGCAATAAGAGAAGCACAAATGCCATAAATAAAATGATATTCATTAAGCCGGCAAAAATGATATTCAGCAACAGAGGGGGGGTGCTCCCACTGCTCCCCCTGTTGTACATCATTGATCGACGTATTTCAATGTGGGGCGTTTATAGAGGTACATGTTTATTCATCAATTCTTGGCAGATTCTTATAAATCCTTTTCTGTTAGAAGGCACTCGCTGATCCTCTTATACCAGCTCTTCTTCTGAATCATTTAATTATGCCACAAGATGTTGTAGATGGATGCCTTGATTTCATTGGCTGATTGTTCAAAAATATATCCAGCCTTATACTTGGTAATTTAATAGCATCACATGGTAAATTGTTCCATAAATCCACCACCCGGAAATAAATATTATTCTTTCTGACAGTCTGATATTTATCCCTGGTCTTCTCTTTACTTTTTTGACTGTGCAAACGAGTGAGAGAGTCTAAGCTGTATATGATGACTCCCCCCCCCCTCTTTTACTCAAAAATATATATAACTATATAAATATGTACATTGCTTTGCTTCCATACATGTTTTAAGAAAGTCTGTAGAAAATAATATTTCATATATATATATATATATATATATATATATATATATATATATATATATATATATATATATATATATGTATATATTTATATATGTATATATATACATATATATATATATATATATATATATATATATATATATATATATATATGTATATATAGATATATATATATATATATATATATATATATATATATATATATATATATATATATATATATATATATATATATATATATATATATATATATATATATATATATATATATATATATATATATATATATATATATATATATATATATATATATATATATATATATATATATATATATATATATATATATATATATATATATATATATATATATAATGGTCTATGATAAGAAATTAATAGGCCCAAATTAGAATTATCATAACATTGAGACAAGTTTGAACAATGAGCAGGGTTCACAAATAGAGAACCCTGCATGTTTTTCAGTATTATTTTATACCTTTTCAATATTTGTAGGCCTATACCAAAAATATTATTGAAGGTAAAACAAAATTATATGACAGAAGTGGGGGTAAGGGAGGGGTGGGGGGAGGGGGCTGTTAAAGTACACTTCAGCCTCCCACTGTTGTGGCTGGGGACACACTCGCTGTTCCCCACGCATACGAATGTCTCTGATAAAAGATTAATTTATGATTAATGATGATAGTTTGGTTTTCATTTCTTTCTCACACAGGAGAAACATCGCTCGCGTTAAGATTCATTTCCAAGAATTAAACTATGAAAAAGTCGAGCAAAAGCCAGCTTTCACGGTAAGTATTATGTGGCATTTCAGAGCAAAAATTAAACCAAACTGCCAATTCGTGTTTGCTATAAAGTCTAATCATCACAGGTACATGCATAGCCTGGGAAGAATCCACCCGAATTTCTTTAAAACAAAAACTAACGATCAAGAAATGAAGGTACAGCGCTAAATTTGGTCAACATAATTATAATTGTTAAAGATTTTTGTACTCTAATACAGATATGGTAATTTCGGAAAATCAGTGGTAATCAGTGGCGGCGCTTTGGGGGGCATGTGCCCCACGAGATCGGTTTGCCCTTCCCTTTCCCCAAAAGGTTTTGCGAAGTGACATATTTTGTCCGATTGATCTGTTTATAGGTTTTTGATCCTGAGAAAAATTTGCCCCTCTCTTCCCCCCCATGACCAAAATCTTGGCGCCGACGCTGGTGGTAATATGATTCGGGATATCGGACACTTTTGGTACATCAAGGTAATAGGCAGGGCCGCCGAGAGGATCGCAGAACCTGGGGCAAACGGAAAATCCTGAAGAATAAAAAACAAATCAGGAAATTTCAAACATGAGTCCAAGGTTTTGGAGGTCCAAGTTTTGGATCATCAGTGTTGTAAATTCTGGTCCAAATTTCAAGATTTTTGGCCCTCAATTATAAATTTTGTTTAAAAAATTAAAGATTTTGTTTGAAAATTAATTTTTTTGCTCCAAACTTGGAGATTGTTGATTCAAAATTGGAGATTTGTGGTCCAACATTTTTTGGGAGTCAAAAATTGAGGAAATTTGTTGTAAACTAAAAGAGTTCGGTTCAAAATTAGCTAAAATTCAGTTAATACGAATAAAACATCTTTGTTTTAACTTAGCTGTATTTATGGCTATGACAATTTTTTTCTTTTTGGGGTAGGGGGAATGGACACGCCATTGGCTCTGCTGTTTGAACGCACATTATTTTTCTACAAAATATTACATTTACGGGCCCTTATGACCCGGGCCCCCTAGGACGCCAGGCACACTTTCCTTCCCCCCCCCTAAAGCATTTATCTAATTCCACAAACTTTCTCTTTTATTCGATATGCAGTTGGAGACTACGTTAGGTGCAATTGGAGGGTTGCTGGGATTGTATGTCGGTATATCGGCGATAACCCTTGTTGAGGTGGTAGTGTTCTTATATGATGTCCTTCGCTTCTTTACACGCAAGCGCGGCTGTAAATCTCGTTCTGTGGGTATTTCGTCAACGGACATTTAAATTTGTGCGCAATCTGGCTGGTTACGGAACCCATATTCATTTTGTTGTTTTCAAATTTGACGACACACTCAGGCACGTAGCCAGACCTGACGATTTGGGACACATTTTCACGAAAGCTCTGTTGAAATATAACACTCGTCCCATTATCCACATGAATTTTGGATGTAACGAGGCGTCGGAAGCGGGGAAGCAGTGTGTATGTGTGTGTTGGGGTAAGGTCGGTGGGAGAGGGGGGAGAGGGGGTAGTGGGGCAGTTGTGTGTGGGGGAAGTTTGGCAGTTTTTCCCGAGAAGATGCTTTCTTCCCGATTGTGGGGGAAAATTGGGAAATTATTAAAGTAAAATTGAAAAATTAGCTTAAAAGTAAAGAAAAATTACTAAAGGTAAAATGACAAAAAAACTAAATAAGTTGAAAGAAAATTTAAGTAAAATTCAAAATAATTTAGCAACATTTAATCCCGAAAATTGTCGAAATTGTCGAAAATTTCTTAAAAATCGAAGAAAAAAATATGCCTGAAAATGAAGAAAATTGTTCAAAATTTGAAGAAAATATTCCGAAAATGAAGTGAATTTCCCCGAAAATAATTGAACCAAATTTCCAACAATGAAAGCAGATTTCCCTGATTAGCAGCAACGTTTGATGGAAGCGTAATTTACCATCTTTTTCTACAAATATTTGAGACAGTTTTGAGGAAAATTTAGCCAGTTTTGGGAAATTTTGGCCAGTTTTGGGGAAATTTTGGCTAGTTTTGGGGAAATTTTGGCCAGTTTGGGGGAAATTGTGGACAACTTTCTGAATAAGTTTTTTGGCCAGTTTTGGGTAAATTTTGGCTAGTTTTGGGGAAATTTTGGCCAGTTTTGGGGAAATTTTGGCCAGTATTGAGGAAATTTTGGGAAAATTTGGGCCAGTTTTGGGGAAATTGTGGACAACTTTCAGGATATTATGGCCAGTTTGGGGAAAATTTTGGCCAGTTTTAATGACATTTTGGCCAGTTTGGGGGAAATTGTGGACAACTTTCTGAATATCATAGCCAGTTTTGGGGAAATTTTGGCCAGTTTTGGGTAAATTTTGGCTAGTTTTGGCCAGTTTTGGGGAAATTTTGGCCAGTATTGAGGAAATTTTGGCCAATTTTGGGAAAATTTTGGCCAGTTTTGGGGAAATTGTGGACAACTTTCAGGATATTATGGCCAGTTTGGGGAAAATTTTGGCCAGTTTTAATGACATTTTGGGGAAAATTTTGGACAACTTTGGGGATATTATGGCCAATTTTGAGAAAATTGACAGATTTTCAATTTGATGTTAATAACATCCAAATTTCACTTCCCAAACAGGCAGAAAACATGCAAGCAGTTTCCCTTCTGCCCCTGCTTCATACGCCTCTGCACGGTTCACGTTTTTACAATTGTAACTTGATGCAACAAAGATGTGGGCTTACTTGCACCTGACTGTTCGGGTTATGGTTGGAAGCGGGATAAGGACAGGGACAAATATGACCTCATATGTACCTGGTTGCATGTTTTCTTTTCATTTGGAAAATGAAGGTTAACTTGGAGAATGATAATAAATGTAGAACAAATACTCGGCAATTGGTAGATCTGAGTAACATGATGAGATATCAAGGTAACACAGCAGTAACGCAACTGTTGGGTGTCCGTGGTGATTTTGGCATCCGGGGCTCCAGAACAAACATTGTCTTAGCTCGAGGCCCCAGATCTCGCTCGGCCAATGCTTTTTTAGAAATCATGAGGAAGGAGAAGAGGAGGGGGGGGGGAAGCAACACACAAACGGGACATTTTTGATAAAGTTTTGACTTGTAATATCCTCTTTTCGGGAAAATATCCATCACTTTTGAAGAAAATTCCCACCATTTTCTGGGTAATTTTCTTCCAAACTTCATTTGTTTTTTAATTTCGGGATAATTTAATTTTAAATACCGGAAAATTTTGCTCATTTTAGGGAAATTTTTCTTACTTCCGGACAATTTTCTTTAATTTTAAGAACATTTTCTTCCTTAAAAATAAATAAATAAATGTGCACTTAAATATATTTGGTTATATATATATTAGGGAACAAACTGGGGGCAAAATGCTCAACTGGGGGCCACTTTGCTGAGTGGGGGCCCCCAGTCAGTGTGTTAAAAAAAGGCCGGCGCTCAAGGATTGTGGTGTTTACCACCTTTCGGTCCCTTCCCACATATTGAGCCACTGGTAAAATTATAAAAGAGAGTTTCCATGTGTAAGACGGGTGACAGGTGTAAGCCGTGATTTATTTCATTTTATACTGTGAGAACATTATTATAGAAAGAGTATAGTAGTAGCCTGAAATTCATTAACATGTTAATATTTTAAATATATTTATATTTCATTATGTTTTGAGTTTGATAATATGGCAATAAACAAGTTACTAAAATAATAAAAATCTTAAAGGGGACATAAACTGACATTATCCTTACTTCATATTACAGAATTTAAAAATCAACTATCCTGGCAAAGTTTCATACCTCCCAAAGCAATCTTACACAATTTTTGTAATTATTTAAAAAACTTTCAAGCTACTGCTATGGGAGCCGCCATTTTGTTTTTAGGACATCACATGCAGAAAATAATGTCATCAAGCAGGAATGCTCTATATTTCTTTTCTCAAGTTTTCTAGCTTATGAAGAATTGGTTTTCCTTGTGCAAAGGTCAAGGAAGCTTTGTGTATACATGAAATTATCAAAACATGCTGTTAATAATTTGTCACATCATTTTGGAATAAAATAAACATTTAATTTCTTGTTTTATTTATCTATTTTTTTAATTCTATTTTTATTAATTCTTTTAGGCTTTTATATTGTCCTGCAAATGTTTGAAAAAAAAATCGATATTGTATATTAAGAGTTTGTCTATGTATTATCAATTCTATTGTAAAGCGCTTCGATCCACGGGAGAGGCGCTATATAAATAAGTTCAATAATAATAATATAATTTATAAAGATATTTTAATCCTATATCAATTTTTGTTTCCTTTATACAATTTTGTGGTCAAGTATTGTCATTTTATGATAGAACATTTGGTAGAAGAATGGTAAAAGGGTTTTAAATCGTCTTCTCTTCATTTCTGCAGTGAAGTCTTTAAACTGTTTGAACAACGAAAGGCTAGTTACCATGGAGATAAATATAGGCCTACGATATAATATTTTCTGACTGGTCACAATATTGATAGAAACACTGACAAGCAGTACCACCAAGAAGGCGGAGGGCAATGGTGGTGGGTAATGGGAGCATTTCTCCCAGGGCCAGGGGTCTTAGGGGGAAAGGGTCATGAGGACTCATAACAAATAAAAGGAATATGCATTCAAATAGATGGGCCCCAAAATTGGCGAAAACCCATTCAAAATAGGAACACACGTAGAAGATGACCTTTTTTTGCTCTTTAGAATTTTTCAATACATTACGATTTATCGTTCGTTAAAACACTATCATTAAAAGAAAACTAGTCTGGTGATCATATTATTACCCCCTCCCTCCAACCCCCCCCCCCCCCCCTTTCAATTTGCATTACTTGCTTATTGGCCCATTAAATTACACGATGCAGTTTCCAAGCCGGCTTGTGGTAATTACCAGCTTGTAATTATTAACAAGATCAATTCTAGTGCTTGAAAGGCAATATTACTGGAGTAGAGATGTTGCATGCATCATAAGACAGGTACCCCAAAATTAGACAACATTTTGATGCGACCGCTAGATCATCATGTATACAGGCCCTGATTTTTGGCCCCGTATTCCTCTCGGCGACCTTGCTGCCAAGTAACTGAATACCCATCACACGGAAGTGTCTATAACATGTATCAGATTCACTGGTGAACTTTCCTGAGACAAGATTCCATCTTTAAAGCTCTAACAGATGACAGATCTGACTGGAAATGTCATCGCAACCTCACATTGTCTGAAATGCCATTTTACGTATCTATTTTTTTTTTTTTTTTTGCTGAGATGTTATGGGTTATCTCTCTACTCTCTTCTCTACACACCCCCTCCCTCCATGTCTTAATTTTATTGTCAAACAATCCTGGACAATGCATTTGTCCTTTTTCCTTCACCCGTTCCACCCCAGCGTTTCAATGTTTGATGTGAGTGTTGAAAGTTGCATTTGTATATCGTGTCCCAATTTCCCCCCAAAACCAACACTAAAACAGGTACAAGGGGAAAAGGCTTAGCTCGTTTGTTTGGGTTTAACTGCAAGATTATAAGGACTAAAAATTTGTCCACCCTAAAGCCTATGCATGTCTTAGATGATGGTAAACTCCTACTCCCCTACCCCCCTCCCCTTAGTTTTTAATTTCCAAAATTCAGGGAGCCCCAAAGGAGAAACAGAATCCTTAAAATATGAAGACACTTTTTATTACTTCTTTTATTCTCAAAAACCTTATTTACAGCAATTTAAATAAACAAAAATTAATCATTTTAATTTAAATAATAGAATGTGCTTGAATACACAATTTATTTTTAAGATCACCTGTTATTTAGATAAAAAATACTCGATTGGCAAGAGAAATTTAAACATGTCTTACTTAAAAAGGAAATATATTAAGACAGCTAGAAAATAATTTGACACTAATGAAAAGAAATTAAAAGTTACATTCACTGCTGTACAGTACATATAATCCTCTGACTTTGCACATAAAGTTTTACTTTCAATTGCTATAGCATTGAGAACTTTGCTGCTGGAACTGTGAACTGAATGACTTAAACCTCATAATATCATAGTGACCTAATTCTAAAATCAATCTTAATTGCTTGGAACTGATTCACTTTGGATATTTGGCAGAAATACCAGCAAATATTGCTAACCATTTACTCCTGTATCCAAATGATGTAATTTTGTTCACTGTATAAACATATCCATCTTTTACCAATCATTCCTCTCAGTTGGCCCACCCTCATACCCCTGCTGCTACCTATTTCCTGCTGCCTATCTCCCCATTCTCCGTCCCTCTTTTCCAACTTCTTCAAAGCATTTCCCTGAATGCAATCCCCGAGCTCAACCCCAACATTTCCCGAATGCAATCCCTGAACTCAACTCTGCTCCTCCCCCCTCCCACATATTTTTCTTTCCAGAAAGCAGTACTTCTCCAATCTCTCTGCTGCAATGAATATACATATAAAGTAGTAAGTAGAATATTAGTGAATCAATTGCGAGGGCTACTGAATGGGAAGACAGGAGAAAAGACATAAGGAAGAGAAAAGGCAAAAGGAAAAACAAATTAGGGAGATGGGGAAAGAAGGATAGTGGAAAGAAACAGGTTGGGGTTAGACAGGAATGGGAACAGGAGGAGGTAGGTTAGAAGAGGTAGGTTAGAAAGGGTAGGTTAGAAGGGGTAGGTGGGTAGGGGTAGGTGAGAATGGGTAGGTGAGAAGGTGAGAAGGGTAGGTGAGAAGGGGTAGGTGAGAAGGGGTAGGTGAGAAGGGGTAGGTGAGAAGGGGGTGAGAAGGGGTGAGTGAGAAGGGGTAGGTGAGAAGGGGTTGGTGAGAAGAGGTAGGTGAGAAGGGGTAGGTGAGAAGGGGTTGGTGAGAAGAGGTAGGTGAGAAGGGGTAGGTGAGAAGGGGCAGGTGAGAAGAGGTAGGTGAGAAGGGGCAGGTGAGAAGAGGTAGGTGAGAAGGGATATGTAATAAGGGGGTAGGAAGAAGGAGATAGGTGAGGAGGAGAAAAAGGAGTAGGATGAGAAGAAGGGGTAGGAGAGGAAAAGGGATTAGCAGAGAAGAATGGGGTAGGGGAATAGGGGAGAGGTCAGTAGAGGCAGTTCTAAAAGAATAAGATACTTATAAAATTGACATATTTCTGTCCCTGATTAAAATATATGAGTAAAAATGTTTATATTTATAGCAATAAACCCAAACAAACTTGCATACCATTTACCTATTTAAATCAAAGGTATTGTCCCATATGTACATTCGGAAGTGAACAACACTGTGCAGGCAACGCCACTTCTAGTTTTCAATTTTCCTTATTGGTTGCGAGAAATCTGTGATGTTTTCTAATATAAATGTGGGCCCCTCTGCTTGGTCTGGCGGATGTGGGCCCTCTGCTTGGTCCGGCAGATGTGGGCCCTCTGCTTGGTCTGGCAGATGTGTGGCTGATAACGTCGCAGGTTCTCACAATCAATAAGAACAAATTAAAACCGGAAGTGACGTTGAAAGCATAACGGCGTTCAGCTCTGACTGTATTTATGGGACAATACACATCTTTCCTTTAAGTACTCAATAAACAACAACAATTAGAATAAGCACTAATTAACCTTTATATTAATATTGGATAACTCATTAATATAAAATGAAATGAACTTTAGAGTATGGCACATGTTGCACTGATCAGTATCTTTAGTCTCTTACATAATATATATACATCAATACATAAAATAGATACAAGAATAAAATATAAATACTGTTTTGAAAATAATAAACATATTCTTGATTAAAATGGATATGCATCTTTTAAGCAAATAACTTAATTTCAAACATAAAGAAACTATACCTCTTTAAAATAATGTGTATACTGTTCTGAAATATGTTTATGCACATTGCAGACTATGACATGGCCCCAAGGGGTGGGGATCCTATCCCCCCACTCTGGAATGATAGCTATGTAACTGATAGTTTTGTGCCAACAATAACTAGGTAAGGCTCTACTCTACAGACTCCTTGCTTAATACAAAAGGTAGCATGATATTAACTTTTAAGTAGTAAGAGGGCAAATTAAATTAAAATAATTTCTTTGGTTCGTATAAGAAAATTTTCATGAATTATGAATTTCACAACTTTGGAACAAATTACCATTCTATGAAAGCTAATTTTTTTTTTTTTCATAATCATACAAACATATTGAATATTAAAAATATTTTTCAACCTAAGATATCATGGGAAGGGTTTGGTGGGGGAAAGGGGGGGGGGGGGTGTTGTGTACTAACACAGTGTTTATTGCTGTGCTACCTCACGTTTTCCCTCTGACACACGACTGGTAACCAAATAAAAGAAGATTGTTAAAATAAAACAAAATCGTCTGTAATGTTGGTAATTATATGAGGAGAACTTAACAGGTGTTGTTTTAATAGTTGGTTTGGTTTGTTGATGTTTAATGGCACCGTAATAGTCAGAGTCAAATGTGCCAAGAGGGTGTTCAAAACTAAGGTGCTTCAATTACGACAGAGAGGAAAGAGAGGAGGGATAGAGGCAAGGAGGGAGAGAAGGTGAATAAGGGAAAGAAGTTAAGGTAAAAAGGAAGGTGAGGAGAGTAAGGCAGAAGAGGGAAGAAAAGGGAGGTTTAGATCAGGTGGAATAAATTTCTGTTGCAGAAAAAAGGTGATGAAGTTCGAGGTAGGATTGTTCTTGAAAAGATCGGAAATTGAGATAAAGGGGGAGAGGTATGATCTGGAGTTCAGGCATATGGGACAGGTTAAAAAGATATGCTTGATCCAGAGATCGGTGTTGCATGTAGGGAAAAGAGGAGCAGGGGAGCCGGAAAGTAGGTGAGAGTGGGTGAGAAAGGTGTGGCCGAGGCGGATGCAGGTGATAACATCATCCTCCCTGCGGTTGCAACTGTGCAGGGGAACATTTGTCCCAACTTTGGGTTTGATGGTGTGACATTTGTTACTGGTCTCGGGATTCTAGGAGTCTTGCCAGGTCTTACTGAGGTAACTGGAAGTGGAGAAACGGAGGTCTGAGTGCGAGATAGGAAAAGTAGAGAGCGTTCGACAGAGCGTTGTTGGCAACTATGTCAGCTCTCTCGTTGCCGGAAATCCCATTGTAGCTGGGGATCCAGAAAAGATAATTTTTTTCCCTTAGGAGGAAAGAGCGTGAAGTTTATTGAGGATTTGTAGGATGAGTGGATTGGACCAGAGCATGTTGAGGATGCCAGTGATAACGGATTTAAAGTCGGAGAAAATGACAAAGTGGGGCCGGAAGAACAGTTCAACAAAGTTTTAAGGCTAGGAGGATGGCTTTTGCTTCAGCAGAGTAGATTGAGGCTCCACTGCCCAACCTTGAGGAGAGGGTGAGGCTGGGACAGGCAGCAGCGACTGCAGAGGAGCTTTTCCATGTGGAGCCGTCGGTGAAGAGGAAAGAGAAGTCGTGAAAATGTCTGCTGTTTTGGTAGTATCGGCAAATAAAATGTGTGATATATTGTATAGAAGTGTAAATGAAATTTTCCCCTATTTAAAGGAAGGATACCCAATGTTTTGTGATTACACAAAGTTCTGAAAAATTGTCCTTTTTTTTATCCAACAAAATTATTGATATGAAAATATATTTTATGATAGATATAATATCATACTAAGCATTTCGGATTTTGCCCATTTTGTTTCACTTGAGTTTATGAATTATATTACATTTGATCAATGAGGTAAAGGGGGGGCAGAGTGAGGGGAAAGGTTAGACACCCAAAACCTGCTAATAGTTGATTATAAAAAGTATTTAAAAAAACCGTCACCATTTTGTTAACCTGAAACTTTTTAACTTGTACAAGTGAAAGACTTTGGTGTCAATTTTACCCTTGATTTCTTCTGCAAACTTCCCTTTTAATGTTTAACTGAATAAAACACAGAACACAACAATGGGGCAAAACTTGGAAACACATCTGTGGTTCCAGCGGTTATAACGGCAGGAACCACAGAAATTCGCAGAAAGAATGTTTTGTTTAAAGATTTCTTAAAGCAACGTTGGCCCAACGTAATTGTGCTTTCTGGGATATATGGTATATTGTGGTATAGTATACAGTATATTATGGTATGGTATATTGTGGTATGGTATACAGTATATATGGTATGGTATATTGTGGTATGGTATATATGGTATAGATATATATGGTATATTGTGCTATAGTATACAGTATATATGGTATGGTATATTGTGGTATGGTATATATGGTATGGTATAGATATATATGGTATATTGTGCTATCTGGGATATATGTGCTTTAAAAATGTCCCCCATTTAATTCTGCGATGAATAGTACATTAAATTGCAAAGAGGGCAGCACATAAAGATGCATTTACTATATTAATATTATTTCTCTCACAATTGTTTGTGGGGAAATTTTTGACACCCTTTATTCAGAACAGTGGGAAATTTTATAATTAAATTTCAACTTTGCAGTGAGGTATATGCAGACCTCAAAATGCCTCTTAATAGACAAACCATATCATTGACATGGAAAGATACACAGAATGGTCAATCATGCTCACCACGTTTGATACATGATGATACACATGATGATACACATGATACACATGATAATACATGATACATATGATGATACACATGATGATACACATGATGATACATGATGATGTTGATACACATGTTGATACACATGATGATACACATGATGATACACATGATGATACATGATGATGATGATGATGCACATGATGATGATGATACACATGATGATACACATGATGATACACATGATGATACATGATGATGATGATGCACATGATGATACACATGATGTTACTCATGATGATGATACATGATGATGATGATGATACATGATGATACACATGATGATACACATGATGATACACATGATGATACACATGATGATACACATGATGATACACATGATGATACACATGATGATACACATGATGATACACATGATGATAAATAACTGGTATCAATGAATAACTTCAGACGAAGGGATACCATACTTTTTATATATCAATTATTATTACAATTCAGTGACATCACCAGCATTGATCAGTCTGTTAGTGGGTAGGGCTTTAATGTCAAATTATTTAAATGTTATTTATTTCTAATGTTCGATTCCATTCAAGCCTTGAATAGAGTTGATGACCAAACTATGGGTCACATAAAATTGACTTAATCACTTTGAGAGGGTGGCGCTTGAAATTAACATGCTCAGATGTCATATGTGGTATACACACTTCGCATAAGAATATGCCATCAAAGAGATGCCATATACTTCAAATTTGTGTTCAATGACCACACACGGTCAAAGGTAGAAACTTAAAATACCTAACTGATGCCAATGGACTTATCAGCGATCACATAGATGGTAAAACTCAGTCAAAATAAAATGATGCTCAAATCAAGACAAAGAAATCACTCAGATGTTACCTTCATACTTTACACCTAATGTGCTGATAGTGATATGACCTAGTACCATTTTACAGGGTACCCTTAAAGAGATACCCATCACATTGCTTCCTCTTTAAAGCATAATCAATATAGGTATCACCAGTGGCGTAGCTGCACTTTTTTTGACCCTTGTTACTTAATTTTTTTAAAGTTTTATGAAAAAGTTGTGAAATTGTGAATTTTGGGAAATTTGGATTTAAAACATTCATTGATTTTATGGAAAAAGTAAGATATTTTGAGAAAAAAGTTTGGAAATTTTAAGGAAAAAGTCAGAAATTGGTAACCCTAGACATAATTGATAAATTCGTTTTTCACAAACAATTTAAGTCCGATTGCTTTCATCAGGGTTCCCCCCCCCTTCCCTTTCCCCTCCCAAAAACATCCTTATTTTCTATTTTGCAAATTAAAATCTTCACAAGTTTTGGGAAATTTTGCCAGGGGGCTCTTTAGCTACCCCACTGGGTACCACCTCACATACGTGACAGTATGCTCTAAATGGCAACTCCCTGCCTCTACCCACTTACATGCGCCTAAATACTACCATTCTGGAATGATGTTAAAGTGACATTTATACACAGTTTCTTCTGTAACATACCACCGATGTTCTTCTGTAACTAACCACTGATGTTTCAGATATTGGTGAAAAGCATCTCACAGATTGAATTGGAATCATCCTTCACATGTCTAACACTGGCATTAGTTTTTGGAATGAATTCAGTCAGCAGATTTGTCTGGAAAATAAAGAAGAGCCATATTTTTCAGGTTGCACGTATCGACCCAAATTGACCTAGAATCAATTTGGTAGGTAACAAGGTTCCAACAACAATATCATGTTCTGAAGGACTAGTTTCTATTCAAGAAATATACCATGTGATAAATGACAACCAGAACATCAATGATGCTGAAGCTCAACGATATTTTGATTTGGCGTATGTCACAGGTGGGTGGTGGTTGTTTTAGTTGTTGAAACAGGTTTTCTTATTTCAATCCTCTTCAGCAGGTTTACCAGTATGTTATGTGTGTTGATTATCTGGGGTGCTGCCAGGCATGAATTCAGGGGTAGGGGTGGGACAAAGGCAGCAGTCTAACAGTGAGGCATATTTTCACACCACAATGTAAAATGTTAAATTTTTGTCTTTTCTGCAGGTAAATATTGTTTTGACATCAATATACATATATTAGAATGAATGACTTTCCTGATTTTCTCTTAATAGCAATGTCTGAAAAATTATACTTCTGACAAAAGTATTAGGTCTTTTTGCATAAATTATAATGTGTGTTTTAATGGGTGGTGCATTCATGTCTAGGTGATTACTAACATTTTTTGAAGGTGACGGTCAATTCCACCCCAACATATGGTGAGAACATACATTTTGTAAACATTGTCAAATTTGGAACACTTACACATTAATGTTCATTGCATATTTTAAGTACATACAAACAAGCAAGATGAAAAACCATTACCAGTTAACGTGTTATACAAAATATACCTTATTGTTGTTTCTCTCAACTCAAACGAGCCTTTGAACATTTTATAAATGATATTTGAAAACAATACGATCATTTTATACTTCATTACCAAATTATCTTTCCAATTGGCTGACGAGAGTACAGTAACATATTATGTCATTAATAACACGATTCAACATGAACATCCCATGGCAGATATCCTGCATATGGCACTTCACCTTGACCCATGTAAGAGATTTTCAATTTATCTGTGAAAAAAAGTTCTTTGAGGAAATTTAAAACAATTTGGGATAATTCTTGTTTTAAAAAATATCTTTTTTGTTTAAAAAAAAAAATTGCCCTCAGAAGTGAGCTAAATGTGAACACTTTGTCTTGGGAGTGGGGTATAGGACCTTCTTGGACCCCCTTGCTTTTTAATGCTGGCTATGCCACTGCCCTCCCCATCACACTTTCGGTCCGAAATAAATCAAATTTAATTTTTATATAGAAAAAGCATCATAATTAGGCCTACCAGCATCGCCGAGTGAATAGGAATCTTGAAATATATATGGGCAAAATTTATCAGTCCAATTTAGACCGTTTTTGCCATTTTTAAGCATTGGTTTCGCCGGAGGCTTTTGCCCATGTGGCTATGCTTTTTTTTG
Source organism: Chiridota heheva (assembly GCA_020152595.1). Classification (NCBI taxonomy): domain Eukaryota; kingdom Metazoa; phylum Echinodermata; class Holothuroidea; order Apodida; family Chiridotidae; genus Chiridota; species Chiridota heheva. The sequence goes on from JAIGNY010001363.1 coordinate 1,808,509, forward strand.
TTTATGGTCATTGCACTCTCTCCACTACATCAGAAAACCAGGTACTCAAAATTTGGGTTAGTTATCAAATATTTCTTGCTAATTCAAATGAATTTTAATATAAAGAGCTAGGTCTCATTATTAGTGTGCCGAGCTAGGTCTCACGTTTTTTAGTGTGCAAGGAACTAGGTCTCATTATTAGTGTGCCCAGTTTGGTCTCAGATTTTCATAGAAAATGATGAAAATTAAAATTCTCATTTCATTAGTGTGAAAAAAACAAAATACACCCTCTATTTGGATTTTCAGGTCTCATTGCCAAATTTAGTGTCAAAAACCGAGCTTGGTCTCATTATTAGTGTGCCAAAGCTAGGTCTCATTATTAGTGTTTTATAACCTCAGCTAGGTCTCATTATTAGTGTCAACCAGCTAGGTCAAAACAAAAATAAAATTGTAGTGTGCAAGCTAGGTCTCATTATTAGTGTGTCACGGTTTTGCTAAAGGTCTCACAATAATAGTGTGCCGATGACTATCTCAGGTCTCATTATTAGTGTGCCTCCGCCCATAAGGCTAGGTCTCATTATCACAAACCAGGTACTCAAAATTTGGGGTAGTTATCAAATATTTCTTGCTAATTCAAACAAACTTTAATATAAAGAGCTAGGTCTCATTATTAGTGTGCTGAGCTAGGTCTCATTATTAGTGTGCCGAGCTAGGTCTCATTATTAGTGTGCTGAGCTAGGTCTCATTATTAGTGTGCCGAGCTAGGTCTCATTATTAGTGTGCCAAGCTAGGTCTCATTATTAGTGTGCGAGCTAGGTCTCATTATTAGTGTGCCGAGCTAGGTCTCATTATTAGTGTGCCAAGCTAGGTCTCATTATTAGTGTGCCCAAACTAAAAAAGAGCCTAATTAAGGGTTTTGACAGCATTTTTAAGAACAGTATGGCATCCATACTAGAAACGTCGGATTGGGACCCAGGCACGTCCCCAGGGTGGATGCCTCCCTGTAGCCAACTATATGAACATTTTTGATGTCATTTAGGTCATGCGGGACAACCTTTTAATTAAAGGGTAACATTCAATAATGGTGATATTGCTATTACCAAATTGCATGTCATATGAAAGAGAATTAAATTTCCTATTCATTGATACCTACTTTGAGTGTATTTGTAAAATGTTTACTTATTTTGTGGGGAACAAATAGTAATTTTTTAATATTTTTCAGAAAGATGAGTATATTCATTAACTGCAGAAAATCTATCAAAATTAATATTGTCACGACATGGCTCTATTACGTATTGATTATCGTGGAGAAAAATAAGCGATATATTGGTATATTGCAATACTTTTCAAGAAAACTGACTCAAGAGTTCTAGCTACGGTGGACGGCACTGGGCGGGCCTGCCCAAGACTCGAATTTCCGCTGGCACTTGTCTCTATGATTCACTTCCACCAGGTACTCAAAAGTTAAATTCAGTTAGTTAATTAAGTGTTTAAACAGATCTCCTTTTAATCTCGCTCTATTTATGTCATCCACTGATTTACACACTAATATAACATATATTATGCACAATAAATTCCGATCAAAACAAATAAACTATATAGGAATTTAACGCGATTGAACATACATATTATTATAAAAATTACCCATACATGTCACCTACATAAACCATGGAGCTATTAGCTCCATGATAGGAACATGTGCCTCTAGTTAACTTGAAATAATTATAATAATGTATGGCTTTCATCGAACAATACTGACAAAAATAAAAGCGATACAAAGTTTGGGCAAGATGAATAACAATAGGAATTCAGATGAATTGAGAGAAGATTTTCCAGCATATGTTTGTACATTTTTTTTTTTTTGGGGAGGGGGGGGAATTTGACAGTTGAATATCCATTGTAATTTCTAGTCTTATTGTACATAAAATATTTTGTAAATCCTTCTAGCACTCCGATGAAAAAAAAATATAATATGATATAATATAATATATATATTTATATACATATATATATATATATATATATATATATATATATATATGTATATATATATATATGTATATATATATATATATATATATATATATATATATATATATATATATATATATATATATATATATATATATATATATATATATATATATATATATATATATCGTTGACAATTTGTCAAAAGAAGTGGACTATAATTAAAAGTTCTTCATGGGAGGGGGGTCTAGGAGGTTACCCTGGGCATGCCACTGATTGTCAATGAAGCCAGGCACTCAAACTTGTCTAGCTAGAACCCTAAACTGACTCACAACACAAATTGTTAATATCACTAGCATTAAATATTCTATGATGAACACAAAAAAAATATTTGCAGATCTAGCAGATGACATGATCCCGTGACTATTATGTTCATCACGCATAACGCATGTGACTCTTAATTCAACCAAAATGACCATTAATCATCCAAGTGAAAGCGTGGGATGCATGTTCTGGGCCATTTTTCCCCCTTTTGCTAACTTACATCGGAGGGTGAAGGAGCACAATTTTTAATTAGTTATTTTTATGTTTCACGATAGTTTTGCCAATTTTTAATGGCTTAAACTTGACTTTTAAATTTAATACCGTAACGTTAGAATTCTATCATATAGAGTAGCCTAGCCTAGTTGCGCAAAAATTTCTTAGTTGAGTATTAGTTTTTAGTATCGCGATATGAGGCATATTTCATGTTGTGGGAAAAGAGATATCACGATAATCACGATAATCGACATGTCATGACAACACTAATTTAAATCTATTCATATTCCGTTAATATTTTCCTAAAAACTTTTCAATACTGTCACAAAATTGTGGTGAAAGTATTTTAAGCTTGAGGCATTCCATTACAGAATGAGGAGATTTTCAAGTTACTAAGTCAGAAATCTAAAATTGAGAAAAAGTTGCCCAATACACAGATTTTCTGCAAACTGACCTCGCATATCGTTACTTTATTTCCGAACGTTCCACAAGATTCATTTGATTCTAAATCCAATTGAAATTGTTTATAATGCTTATAGCTGTAGAATTCAACTAAGATAAATTTTCGAATACTGCTGAATTTTGGGTCAAAAAACTTATTTTTGTGATTTTTACTCAATTTGTTAAATAATTTTGAACACCAGTATGAATTACACAGTGAAATAGATATCTTCTTTCCCAAGACCTATGTTATTCTAAAAACAGTCTTAGTCTATTAATAGCTTTAGAGGATAATTAGCATTTTCCGTAATTTACAATCTGCTGAATTATGAGAGGGGTGGTTGGGGAGTAGAGGCTGGAGATAATCTGAATGATATTGTCTTACCATTGCTCCAAAATATTTATCTGTAAAAGAAAACAGCAGATTCTCGCTGAAAATATAACGCATTTTACATGTTTGTATTTTCTTTATTTCGTTGGGGGCAGGATAAAAAGTTGGGAGGTCGAACTTACGAATCCCCCCTTCCCTTCCTCCCCCATAACACACACCTGACACCTTTATTGCAAATTTAAAATTGTCCCCACAAATGCTAATATTTTATTGTCTGGAAAATTTGTTGTTGATTGTATTACATGAGAATATTGAGATGTTACACAATGAGATTTTCAGGAAAATAAAAGCATTCTCTGGTAGAATTTTTGAATTCAATGTTTGTTTGTTTGTTGAGGCTTAACGTCGCCATGACAACGATGGTCAAGTTGTGCCACGTAACTATGTATAAAACCAACAAAATACCTAAACAATTATTTCAAGTATTTCTTAAAATTTTACACTACTATTACTTGCAAGAAAATTGGGCTATAATATTTTTGAGACCCAGAATAATACGCTCTCACGTTGTTGCTGAGTGGTCCTTTAATATTTGTATTCCTGTCATAATGAACTTTCAAGGGATAAACGATACCTTGACATACCTGCAAGGTGGCTATATAACATTGGTTATTCCTGCCATAATGAACCTTCAAAGGATAAACGATACCTTGACATACCTGCAAGGTGGCTATATAACATTGGTTATTCCTGTCATAATGAACCTTCAAAGGTTAAACGATACCTTGACATACCTGCAAGGCGGCTATAAAACATTGGTTATTTCTGTCATAATAAACCTTCAAAGAATAAACGATACCTTGACATACCTGCAAGGTGGCTATATAACTTTGGTTAGCTTAAGAATGACGATGACTATCACAGCTAATATGATCAAGATCACAGCACCAAGTACGATTGTCGCCCTCGTATTCTGCCAGAAGAACTTTTTACGAACTTGAGTGGATGTCTTGTGAAATGTGTTCGACTGTGAAGAATAATGAGATGATGGGAACCAAAAAATGATTCAGAAAAAAAAAATCTTGTTTATAATACTTGATTAATTCATTATTTTAATGCGACTTAACAAGTGGTACAGTCAGTTGAACCAAGGGTGGAAAAGAGGAGGAAAAGAAATGAAAACAGTGAAATAAAAACGGAAGAAAAGGTGGAGAAAGAAAACAAAAGAGGAGAAAGAAAAGAAAAGGGGTTAAAGTTGCAAAAGAAAGAAACAACTTTGAATTAAACATTTGGTTTTGTTATTGTGGTACTCGCAAAAACAAATTCTTAAAACTTTCCATTGTCTCAGAAAGTAGAACATTAGTTCTTCCCCAGTGGGTTGATCAGATGATCAAAACACTTGATGTTTCTGACAGGTTGGCATGACGATACGCTGACATGAAGCGCAACTCTGCATCCTACTTTCTCTCCCTTTCACCTTTCTAACTGTGGCAAATACTTGAGTGGTGCTCACCATTCATTGATGGCTCCTTAATATCAAGCTTAAAGCTTTGGACTTACAGTATGAACAGCCATTACAGGTATATAGACAGAGCAAGATGTCTGCCAATCGGCTATCGTTAGAAATACCTCCATTGGGATATGATATCCCAAATGATATTGTCACAGATCTAAATTTGGGAGTCAATAGTCTAGAGGGCGAAGAATGATTGAAAACCCGTAGAGCATAGCTCATTATGTAACTTTCAGACTGTAGGAGGTAGGATTGGGCGCGAGGGATTCCTCAACACTATCAAAAAAGTGCTTTATGCTAATTTAGTCATCAACCGGCTTTTGTGTTATTGGGCAAATTTAGTGAAAATTAACAAGTATTTGGAAGGACAGAACCTTTAAAGAATCGCCGCGTAAGGAGGGTCTCAAAAGGGCCATAATTGTCGTTTCATGGCAAATCTGTTAAACCTGGAGTGATTGGCCAGTGGAGTTGAGAACTCAGGGAATTGGCACTGGATCACAGATGAGAGGACCCAGGGATCAACAAATCAAACCGTGATCAACTTGCCCACCGCCATTGATGTCCTGGAAGAAAATAAGTTTGCCTTGTGTATATACTTAATATATTTTCTGTTAGAAATAGAAAAAAACCTGTCCACAGGACAGATCTTGCAAAAAATATGATTCTCCTGATAAAGTTTCTGGTTTTCCGGGCAGCTGGACAAGTGGTTTTGTAAAAGCCATGGTATTCTTATTTGAAAATAAATCAATCTTGTTTTTTATAGAACACTTTAAAAGGGTGCAGCAAATATTTATCAAATTTTTTGAGTCCTTACAATACCCTGGATCAAGTTCTAGCAGGAATATACTTTTTTTGATTAATATTTTCATTGACTGAGATTAAGTGTAGAAATTTGAGAAAAAGAACACAAATACTGCTGTTAACTCTGTCATATACAAATTTTTTGGCAAATATTAAATAGTTCAACCTTTGATCAGCCATATCCCAGAAACATAACTATTTTCCTGAAATTCAAAGAATTGTTTTACCAAAATTTAAAACTCTTTCTAATATGCTCATCAACTCAAGACACAAACAGAACTTCAAGTCAGAAGATTTGGCCAAATGGAGCAAGAAAAATATTATATCTACATTCCAATCCCGGTCCAGTCAAGTTCACTATGCCCTTTCTAGCTGCAGTCTGAAGGAATTGACTGGCGCGAAATGAGACTACGAAATGATGCATTACATGAAACTGATACGATACACTGATTGGATGGTGTAGTATTCCTTCACTGCTGATTGGATAACTATACACATCTTCTATAAAACTGAACGATACTCACACTAGCTTCTAGGTCTTCTGTTTTATGCATCAAGTCATCAAGCAGTTCTCCTCTGCTCAAAACTTTCTCAATATTTTCAATCATGATGTTCTTCACATCGTCCACTTGATTCTGGAGTTTGACAAGGTTGTCATTTTCTGCATCTCCTTTTAGATGAGTATAATGGTCCTGTTTGGTTAACAAAAAATAAACAAGAAACAGACTTAACAAATAGAAATAAGAACAAAATAGGAATATAATATAATATATGGGCTTTGATAAGGAAACATGACAAGCTTGATGAAAATAAACATGACAAGCTTGATGAAAATAAACATGACAAGTTTGATGAAAACAAACATGGCAAGCTTGATGAAAATAAACATGGCAAGCTTGATCAAAATAAACATGTTCATGGCCACCATGGCTTTGATAAGGAAACATGACAAGCTTGATGAAATAAACATGACAAGCTTGATAAAATAAACATGACAAGTTTGAATGAAAATAAACATAGCAAGCTTGATGAAAATAAACATGGCAAGCTTGATGAAAAAATAAACATGTTCATGGCCTTGATAAGCAAACATGACAATCTTGATGAAAATAAACATGTTTATGGCCACCATTTTGCTTGTCCAATTAAAGGAGCTAGCGGCCGAAAAGTGAGGGTGTATTTTTCGTGAGTCTTAAGAATATTCTAACACATTTTTCATGTACATGATAATACCGAAAACCTGTCATATGAATGTTCAAATTAATCATAATTATTTCTTATAAATACTTAATCATTTTTCAAAGACACAATTATCAAATATTAGTGTTATTTCAAAATTCCTTTAACTTGTAGAGCTCAACCTAGTTGTTTTGTGCAAGACCGCCATTTCTTCCTCTCTGTTTTTTCATCAAGAAAATGAACTGTAATTATCCGTATAATTCATCGTGTTTGGATAACAATTTTTGCACAGGTTCTGCAACATTTTTTTCCTTATATATCTCTGAACTTGAAGAGTTATTTAATTCGTATTTCGTGGAGAAAGAATAATATTTCATTCATAAACTTTGCCTCGTTGCCATTCATGTTGTGATGGAAAAGCTTGTTTTGATGTATTTGGTACTTATGTATTATTTTTCACGTTAAGCTTGTTTCAAACAAGCCACGGTTGTACTGTTATAAACGCTGTACGACTTAACTTTCCCAGCCAACATAACTTTCAAAGTACCATTTCAATGAAACTTTCCTTCTCTGTATATTTAAAACTGCAAGATGTTTCGCAGCAATTTTATTTGGCTTACATTAATTAAGCCCCTTGGACATTTTAGTGATATTTTAAACGTTATTTTATGAAGTGGATCCAAAGCCTTACTTTATCATGGAAGCCAGTGACTCAAGACGCCCTGTGCAGAAATCTCATGGAGAACAAGGATAATTGTTGGAGGTAAGAACAGACTTAGCCAAAGACACCCACCCTTACTGTCAGGCTGAGCGCTCCTCTAGATTGTCTTATTCTTGTGATATTTATTTACCACAAAAACTGGCGATAAAATCCTTTTCACATTTGATGCATATCCACTGCTACCCCTCCTCCAACTAAATATATCCTCTATCTAGTGTTCTGAAATAATGGACCATGTTTTTACTGAGAAGATATTGATTGTTTGTAGTTGAGAGCTTTTTAATGCAATTCTTTATATTTCTGTCCAATAATTTCAGTCGCTGAAAATCATCAAACTGACCATTTTTCCCGCAATACTTCGAGTGAGCTAGGATATATGATGGAGATCAAATTCTAAACCTTGACCAAGGACAATTGTAAAATACATAGATGAACGACACAAAAGTCAACTGAATATGTACACAATTCCCAATATAAAATTTGATATAATTCATTTTTCAGTTGGTTTGGTTTGTTGATGTCTAACATTTTTCAGTTGGTTTGGTTTGGTTTGTTGATGTCTAACAGCACCGCGACAGTCAGAGTCAAATGTGCCAAGAGGGTGTTAATAAATTATGGTGTAAGAGTTAGGATAGTGAGGAGATGGTAGGTTTGTAAGGGAGAAAAGGGGGAAAAGCAGAAGTAAAAAAAAAAAAAAAAAGGAGGTAAGTAAGGTCAGGTGTAGAAAGGGAGGGAAGGGGAAGTTACATGTGGTGGAAGAGGTTGTTTTTGCAGAGGAAGTTGATGATGTTTGAGGAAGAATTATTTTCGAAAAGGTCCGAGATTGAGGATAGTGAGGAGAGAAGAGATCTGGAGTTCTGGTATAGGGGACAGGTTACGAAGATATGCTTGATGGAAAGATCGGTGTTACAAGTGGGGTAGGGGGGCCGGATAAGAGATGGGAGTGAGTGAGAGAGGAGTGGCCGAGGCAGATGTGGGTGACAACGATGTCTTCCCTGCGGTTGCGACTGTGCAGGGGTGTTGGTCCCGACTTTGGGTTTAATGATGTTGAGTTTGTTACTGGTTTCGTGATTCCAGGAATTTTGCCAGGTTTTTTTTTTATGTACTTGGAGATAGGTGGGATTTTACAACACATAGATTGCTTGGTTCATGTTAAAGAAGATTTATAGAATTTCAGAAATCAACAAAACAAGACAATATTTTGAATGAAAACATATCCATTTGTTAAATACTTTAAAATTTTGGCCAAATCATCTTGACATTTGAAGATATCTCAACCCATGTGCTATTCCTTTTGAACATACCTTAATCATACAATTTCCTTTTCAAATATCTACTGAAAGAAGGTGGTAGGTTTAGCTACATTTACTTGAACCACTGTTCCTTTACAATATCTGCAGAAGAAGATTTGTAGGCTACAAGATATCATGGATTAGTGACACATGAAGTAGGTACAATGTAAACATCACTTCCTCCAACTCAGCTCACGTGTGTCACATGTCTCAAAAAAAGTTTCCATGTCCATATTGGACTTATTAGCCATCTATGGACCCATAGCCCCAATCGTGTACAGAGACGGTCAAGGTGAAGTTGTGGTCATCATCGCTGTACGATGGATGAACATCATCATCATGTACAATGAACATGCAGGGAAGAGAATTGCTAGGAAAACATTTATTAAGTGTGTCAACTGATATTGTACTTGAAGAATTGTTGATATATCTTATACCCTACTGGTAAATTAGCTACAAATATGACAAATATGAGATCACGTACAACCCACCCCCCTTCTTCCCTCAAAAAAGTTTGACTACGTTTGAGATGATAAGAGTATGTGGCAATATGATTCAGGTTTTTAAGTTCCTATCTGGTAGTGATGCTTTGACTTCCTGTTATTTCTTGCATGTTTCAGCTAATCCTCATGTGACACGTGGTAACAGTTTGAAGTTGACCAAAGAGTTCTCACGGATAGATATTCTACGTTTTAGCTTTTCACAAAGAGTTCTTAATGAGTGGAATGGTTTGCCTGAGGGTAGTTAGCTCCTAATCTGTTCACAATTTCAAAGTCAACATTGATCAATTCTTTACTAACTATAGGCGTCTTTGATTTTTTTTTTTTGAGGTGGTGGTATTAGTTTGGGCTTTTTATAGGGTGACTAACGATTCTTAGCCCGTAATCTTGTTATGTTATGTTAAAAGATGTAAAGGTCCTGAAGATATGCTGAAAAATACAGATTTGTAGGCACTGACCTTTTTCTTACATATCAATTATATTAAGTTATAAAATTTCTCTAAAGTATTTGCATTGTCATGACTCGTGCATTAAATTCACGTAATGCACAACCTTCAGTATTTGGCTTAGTCCATTTCTATAACGCGAGAATTTCTTAACAAAGCAAAAAAATATATGTAAACTTTCTCGTTTTTTTTTCTTTTTTGTTTTTTATGCATTTTAAACAATCTACCACCAAATTTGCATAAAAAGATTAATGTTTTGGCATCGTGTTTATATGCGTATGTAATGCATGGTTCAAAGGAATTTCACTCGCGAATGAACCTCCTAAAGTCGGTTCATTCTACTCAGGTCAAAGTCCTTTGCCCGTGCATTAAATACACATATGAATTCCTCGCCTCAACATTAACCTTCAATTCCTGAACAGTACAAAAGATTACTGTTTTGGCAAAATTCTCCAAACTATTTAAGGTCTTCAGCATTTTTCCCCATTGCCCCACCCCCCCCCCCCCCCTTCCCCCCAGCCATCTGAAAGGGTGACTACATCCTTAAATTACAATAACAACTCACCATTTCTTGTTCCAAAACAACGCTGAAATCCCTCATGAGTTCGTTCTCCCCTGCAAATTGCACTCTTTGCCCCAGACTGCTGGATTGAATTCTGTTCATCACCTCGTGTAGAAAAGCATTGGCTCGTAGTTTGCTAAAACTTGAATCTGTGACGCATATGTAGGAAATGCCATTCTCAATGATCACGTGAAAGAGGTAGGACCTGTGCAAGGGATCATGAAAACTTTTGGTTAAATTTAAGAATGTCTGCACAACTGGGGCAATGGGAGGTAATCACTCCTACTGCCATTCATTGCACGGGTAAACAGTTGCCTTCATTTTACATGGTCCCTCAAAGTGTTATTTCCTCCCCTGGCTAGATATATAAATACCACTTGTGAAGCACCCCCCCCTCCTTTTCCCCCAGTCCGCTGCCCCTGTGTGTTACTTCTGACAAATTTACACACTGAAATCATTTTTCTCTGGTTGACTAAGTGAAACTTTCCTTAAGCCTTTAAGTTTGAATGACTGTAAAATTAAAAAATTCAATAACTTATTTTCAACTTAACAGACTTAAATTTATATTATTATAACCAAGTAATATTCAGAGACCTTGAAAATATGTGATTGCTGTATAAAAGCAACCAGACACTTACTGTTCTGCAGTGTACACTGCTTTGAAGTTAGCATGAGCTGCTAGCGATTGTAACATAGAATTGACAACTTCAGTGAAGTTTCTTTCATAGCTTTTACTGCCACCTACAAGTATTGTTGTCCCTCTTGCAATACAGCTGTACAAGATGGCTGCAGATGAATCCATGTTTGAATTCGTCAGGCACTTTGACTAAAGGTGGAAAATTATTTAGAGATGACTGTGATGTCATACGTCACATGACCACCTCACTTTATTCAAAAAGTTTCCTTGATGACTTCTGACTAGTACACAAACCTGAAAGAAAATCATTTCGAGAATGAAATTTGTTGTCAAGTATACTGCATGCATGCATCCTAAAGGACAAATTATTGTTTGATTATTATATTGGAGATTTCAAATTTGATCGTGATTTTTCTTTAAATCTTAAAAAAGCTCTACTGTGGTAGCCCTAGGCATATGTGTTTTCATAGTTTTTGAGATATTCTAAATAATCTCCGTGTGCGATGTAATTTTCCATTAGAGCCTAACATTAAATTTCGCCTGTTGCCCCTCCACAAAGGCTACCATTCTCGCTGTCGTAGTCGACGTAACCGTGTACAAGCTCAGTACAGTTGGAGGGGAAACTTTATCATTATAGTAATTGCATTTTTTTTTTATGAGAACTTTGTGTCGCCTCAGCCAGTCAGCGAAAATTAATGGTACTCATATATGTTGGAAACTATTATCTAACACAAATCATATTCAAAGAAAAATCAATTCTTTCCAGTATTTGTTAAAAAATGACAAAAAATAGTGTTTTTCTCCCACTGTTTGTTTTCCCCTTTGAATGAAGTTTGAGATTGTCAAAAAAGCATTGTTATGTTGCCGTGCACCACAACATTCGCAGATGTTCGACCTCGAGAGTGTCATCCGGGACAAAAGGTTAATTACCTGAGATTCCAGATATGTAAATATCACTGAGATTTTTGTAAACCTCCAAATTGTAGTGAAAAAAGAAAGCCCGATGCTGACTTGTGAAGAACACCTTATTTTTTGAGAAAACGAAAATAAAGTCTATCAAGACCACTGCATCAATAATCATTTTTTTGTTATCATAGAGGTTGTATCATTCAAACACTGCAAAGTAAACTTGAGGAAAATAATGCAATTTACGGAGAGCATACTGACACTGACAGCAATCTGTGTTATTCCGATTGCAACAAAAAAAAAAGTTGTATCTTTGTATTTTTTTGACAATGACAACAGATTTTTCCAGCTGTGTACATCAACATCAAAAACATTAACAAAATAATTTATGCATACATAACAAAATACATTAACAAAATAATTTATGCATACATAACAAAATACATAAACAAAATAATTTCTGCATACATAACAAAAAAAAAAAACATAACTGGAAAAGGAGGAAAAAGAAGTATAATGCTTATTAATCAATTCCTCTAAACTAATTCACATACAAAAACTCAATTCAATATTAGAATGGCTGAAATGAAAAGTAAAGAAAAGAGGGAAAAACAAGAAAAACTATCTACCTATATATCTATATATATATAATATAAAGCAAAACTCAAACATTACATTTACAGTGATACATACTGTAACTAAGGTTATGTTTGGCAATTTGTTAAATGAGATATAATTACATTTTCCTTATAGACCTACCTTTTTCTGAAAATAATAATGTTATTACAGTTGGCAATGTTTTCATCACATGTATTCCAAACTTGAATCTCAGGGATAAAAATGCAGTGCTGCTTCTTGGTTGTTCGGACATATTTCTGTTTAAGTTTATTCTTATATTTTGTATTATTATTATCAAAAAATGTGATTGAAGATTACATGGCAATGACATATGAAAAGCCTTGTACATAAAAATGGCAGTTTTAAGTACAATAATCTGAAAAGTCAATAATATCATACTATAAAATAATTCAGAAGTGTGATCAAGATAATTTGCCTTACAAACAATTGTATGAATAATACCATTACCCCAGATCTCAGCACAATAGGAAATATATGGTAGAAAAAGAGTGCAGTATAAAGTATGAAGAGCTTCCCTATTTAATAAATGGCTGGCACGATACAGTACTGCTATACTTTTAGATATTTTACTTGACACATGAGAAATGTGGTCCTTCCAATTAAGCTTATCATCAATTAAGTTTAACACACCTACAGATTTTGTGACATAAACCTTTTCAATATCAGCATCATTTATTGTAAGAGTTAAGATTTGTTTTTAATTTATAATTTGTGAATAACATATAATTAGTTTTACTCACATTAAGTGACAGCTTATTGACATTAAATCATTGGTGAAGCTTATCCAATTCACTGTTAGCCTGTCTACATAAAATTTCAACGTCACTATTACTAGAACAAAATATATTGGTATCATCCGCCAAATAGTATAAATTTTAGTACGTCTAATACATTACATATATTATTAATATAGATAATGAATAATTTAGGTCCAAGGGGATTAAGTCTTTGGGAACACCACAAACTATAGTACTAGTAGGCCTATATACTTTGTGGAATGACTGTTACAATTCATGTAAGCGAGAGCCATCCCGTATGAGAGTATTTACCGTTTACGTGTATCTGGTGCAGTTAAAACGTATACATTTTTAATCAGGAATAAGAGAGACTCACGAGTCGAAGGCACACGACGTAACGTTTCTTGGAACAAATATCCTCTAAACGCACTATTACTGTACCAGTTCTTCAAAAGGGCTGCCGCTTAAAACTACCTCTAGCAGAAATGTAATGAATAAAATAATCAGTAATAATAATTGTTTAAACGATAATTAGTCTGTGCGATTCTTTGATACATACAGCCTTCAGTCTGTCAGTCGATCAGCTGTAAAGCTGCAGTGTTAATCTGACCAGAATTAGTGGCGCTCTTCGCCTAATTCAATTCTTGGCATGCAGCGTTGGCTGGTGTTGGTACAGTTAAGGGGGCGCGGCCGGATACGGAGGATAAGTCCCCGGGCTGGTTATTGCCGTAGACTTTAGAATAAAGACGCCATATGAGCAAGATCCGAAAAAAGGCTCTTGCAAATACAATTCCATTGCCATTTTGCAATGATTGACCAAATGAATGAAATGAGTGTTTCGGCACTCGAAATATTTTCATCTGGATTTTGGATTATATTAGGCTGAGTTTTACCATACTGTTGTTTTTTCCTTTTTTCCCTTTTTTTGACGAGCTAAGAAGGGTTAGTCACCCAATACAAATTCTAAACTAACACCACCACCACCACCACACAAAAAAGTAAAAAATCAAAGACGCCCAGCGTTAGTAAAGAACTTATCAATGTTGGTTGACCTTGAAATTGTAAACAGAATTGGAGCTAATTATCTACTCAGGCAAACCATTCCACTCATTAACAACTCTTTGCGAAAAGCTAAAACGTCAAATATCTATCCGTGAGAACTCTTTAGTCAACTTCAAACTGTTACCACGTGTCACATGATGATTAGCTGAAACATGCAAGAAATAACAGGAAGTCAAAGCATCACTACCAGATAGGAACTTAAAAACCTGAATCATATCAACACGTACTGTTCTCAACTCTCAACTCAAGCGTGGTCAAACCAGGAATTCTCAACCTAGATTCATACGAGAGATTCCTTACTTCGCGAATAAGTCTAGTGCCTCTTCGCTGAACCTGCTCCAAAATGAAGATGAAGGCGAGGCTTGACTAAGTGCTTATACAAATTAAGAACAACCTCTCACCAAGAAAACCAAAAAAATTCTTCTAATCAAACCAAGCATCATATTTGCCCTTGCAGCTTCTAAAGCACACTGTTTAGAAGGCATCAGATTGCTAGTAATGACAATACCTAGATTCCTCTCTTGATCAACCCAACCAAGATTTGAACCATTCATGCAGTAATCAAAAGCCAAATTGTTCTGACTAAAATGAATAACTTTGCATTTGTCAACATTGAATGACATCTACCAGACTACCACGTTTGGGACCAAGAAACTAACTTATCCAGATCAGTTTGCAAAAGTGAAAAATCCCTAGCATCATGCAATCCTGTACAGCTTAGTGTCATCAGCAAATTTACAAATCCTGGAGCCAAGGGAAACGTCAATATCATCAAGGAAGATTAAGAAATGAAGCGGACCTAATACAGAACCCTGAGGAACACCACTTGTAACCTTCTTCCATGGAGATACTTCACCATTAACAACAACTCTTTGTGACCTGTCAACTGACCAATAATATATCCAACTGGCACACTTTCCCTCCACACTGACCAAGTGCTATTGTTTTCATCATGAGCCTGCCTAATGAAACCTTATCAAATGCTTTTTGGAAATCTAAATAGATAACATCAGATTATGACCAGAATCAACTAGTTTAGTAATATTATCAAGAAACTCCAATAAATTAGAAACAGAAGACCTCTTAGGTAAGACCCCATACCGGACAATTCCAACAAATCATTTACCAGTAAATACAACATCCTTAACAATGAACTGCATGACCTTGCACTTAACACTAGTAAGACTTCCTGGCCTATAGTTACAAGGCAAACTAAAAATAGGAGTGACATTCATTCTCCAATCACTAGGAACAACACCAACATCAAAACACTTTGAAAAGATAATACTCAGGGAATCATCAGAACACTTGCGTAAGACAGCAGGATGTATACCATCTGGACCGGGTGCTTAATTTGAATTCAAACCTTTCAACTTCTTAGACACAACATCAATTGAAAAATCAACATTCATAATGGATACTGGAGAGTGCACACTAAGATAATCCACAACATCATAAGCAGGGGATTAAATAAAAACAGAAACAAAGTAGTCATTTAAAACCTCAGCCACATCCTTACCACTTATAGTAAGACCACCATTACCCAGAAGGGGACCAACACCCTCCTTGGTTTTTTGCTTTGAGCGAACATACAAATGAAACAACTTAGGATAAACCCCTTTGGACAAACGTTTTTCAAAAAGCACTTTAGTATCTCTTATCAAACCCTTTAAAGAACTCTTAATGATCCTGATACCTAGCAAGCTCCGCAGGACACCCACTACATTTATAACAACGCCACAACTTCTTCTTTTTACGAACAGCCTGCAAAACCTCCCGAGACATCCACACTGGCCGATTACGCCTACAGACTTTCTTTAATGGGACAAACCTATTTACACCCTCCAAAACTATAGTTCGGAATACATCCCATGCTTTAGAAGGATCTAATTCACGGAGCAAAGAAGTCCAATCGAATGACAAATCATCCTAAAGTGTAGCAAAGTCAGTATTCTTAAAATCTAAAACCAGTTTATTAGCTGAAGAAGCCTTTGTGAAACAATACAGATCAAAACTAATGAGGTGATGATCACTACACCCTACCTTACCGCTACTTAGTACGATTCTAACCATACTTTCTTCACTACTGAAGATTAAATCCAGATTATTTCTACCACGCGTAGGAAACAACATATGCTGGGTGGAAAAGCAGTCAGATACAGCTTCCAGAAAATATATTGATAAGTTTTTTACTAACTCTGGGTGTCTTTGATTTGTGTGTGTGTGTGTGTGTATGTATGTATGTGTGTGTGTGTGGTGCTAGTTTGGGCTTTTTATTGGGTGGCTAATCCTTCATACCCCCGCCCTGGGCACTTTATATCAAAAGTGGTCCCTACCACCAACCGAAAAACATACCCGCAGTACGACGGATTATTTGGTAACTGCATTTTAAAATTATACAATTTTTGTTATACAAAATTGAATAAAACAAAGGAAAAGAAACATTTTGACTTCTTGTTTTCAGAGAAGCATCGTCATCGCATGGCTATTTAGATGATAAATTAAAATTGATTGAAAGGGCTTTTCTACGCCCATTAAAATTATATTTGACAGAAAATTGTGCCCCACTAAAGCGAATTTCTCCACAGTTTGAACAAAAACGCATTTGTAACAAATTTTCCAGTATCATCAGAAAGCCTCAATTGTAAACTTTATCGTGTTAAGCAAAAACTCAAAGCATCTTATAATATTTATTTCCTGTATGATTATCTGAAAAATCGCTCGCCACGTCGCGTTCGGTGTGTTGCGGCCTTAAAACCTCATTTTTTGGGACCTGCACTACGAAAATAATTTTCAAAAATACAATTTTGTTTACTAGAAAAATAAAAAAATGTAGGAAAAAAACATAAAGAAGTGCCCCCCCTCCCCTCCCCCCTCCAGGTTCTTAGCCCGTCATCTTGTTATGTTATGTTATGTTAATCCAAGAGTTTGATATTCGCAGCTCGTCGTACAGTCGTATCATATTACAATGCAAATAGCTGGAACCTGACAACTCACATTTTGGCATTGTAATATAATACGACGGATATCAAACTCTTGAATTGACACATACTTGAATGCGTCAAAACATTATATTCTTTATGATAGTGTAGTGCTGCGTAGACCTGATAAAACTGAAGAACTGGGCAGGAAGTGGAATAATTTGAAGTAATGGGGACACTGGAGTTAAATGTTATTCGCTTTTTTGAGTGCCGAAATACTTTATTCATTTGGCCAAACCAAAATCGTATCATTGCAAAGTGGCAATGTAATTAAGCAAAATGTAGCAAGAATGTTTTATTTGGACCTGACCAGGCTGGCCAGGCTGACCAGGCTACCATGACCAGGTGACCAGGTCTTTATTTTAAGTCTACGGCCACGACCAGGCTGACCAGCCCAGTCCTTTTGAAAGGGCTTTGGTTGTCTGTAATGGTAGTGCCCAACACATATTGTAAATTGAACTTCAATAGAATCCCATTATATTTTAATGTTTTTAATACTGATTCCTACTTTGAAAATGGTAATCATGCAGAATTAAATTTCACATTTTTCAAAATACGTCAAAATCATTAATTTGATTTACAAATGTTTGTAATTATTCTAAACTTTGCAAGTTAGTGAATCAAAGATGGCGGATTGTCAGCATGTACTCAGCAATACTAGGCTGGCCGTGGCTTGAAAGTCACGACCAAAAATAGCAATGATAGCACAACGAGCGCTTTGCATAGTAATTGGCAGGGCCGCCAAAATGAGAGTGAAAGGGGGAAATGCCCCAGGGCCCGGGGTCGACGGGGGCCGGGTCATAAGGGACCGTACACATTATATGGGGCCCGGATTTTCAGTTTTCCCCTATAGGCCCACGGATTCAGTTTTTTTTCCCCAGGTCCGGCGATTCCTCTTGACGGCACTGGTATTTAGTTTCAATTTATTTCGAGCGTTAACATGGGTGTACGCAAGGGAGACCCAGAGGGGGCGGGGCGTTCGCCCCTTAAAATCTATCGTTTTTAAAATCTATCGCAATTTTAGTGTTTCATACATCAGCAACTTTTAGAGGAGTTTAGACTGTTAGCTACTGGTAGCAAGTCGGGTATGGTAGCTGTAGTTCATCCAATACCAGCGGATACAGATTGTGCAATGCACATCAGATCCGCGATTTTTTTAATGGGTTGTCTGAGGTTGAGAGATACAATCTCAAGACTTATCCTCATTTGCAACCAAAAGATCCGTAAGTTAAATTGACGGGAAAGCAAGCAATGATGCAGCAGGTAGATCTTGAAAATAATGTATTAGAAAAGAATGAACGATGATGTTTTATCTTATTTCATTTATTTTTTGCACATTCTTTAACAATATACAACAAATTATTTACATAATATAGATTAAGTGGAGGAAGCCTGAAAAAGCAAGACCTTGACAAGCAGGACACCTTTACAAAAAATAAAGAAAAGTAATGACAAAAACAATAACCTATTAAACAAAAGTCAAAAATTACATTTTACAACTTAAATATATACTCTACAACCTCTATAACAGGCCTCCCCACCCACATAACCCACCCCTTGCCCTGACACTCCCACACCCTTATACCCACTCGCTATACAGCTGTATCCAGAATTAATATTTGGTAACAAGATAAAAAAAGATACTTTTTGGAAAATAAAGAGATTGAGGTGATATTCTTAAACAGAGGATCTAGGTTATTCCAGAGTTTAACACCCGAATAGACAAATGATTTTTTGTTGGCAATGCTGGTCTTAAAGCTGAATAAATGATAATTATCGGAGTGCTGGTAAAGTGGCTATGAAGACTTTTGTTTGGTTAAAATAAATTACAGAACGTAGACGGTAACAACTTAAGATTGCTTTTAAACATACAAATTCCCATTTGGTGCTTATAAATGTCATAAACGTTGAGGATATTTAAATCTGTAATTATGTCAGTATTATAAACAGATGATGTGATTAAACGAACAGCCCTTTTCTGCAGTTCATATAACCGATCAAGATATGTATGGAAAGTATTACCCCACACAATGTTGCAATGATAAATTAGAAAGAATACGAGAATTATACAACATGAATAGAATACAACGGGGTACAAAATGCTTTTTTATATTTTTTTTATAGAGAACACCAATAATCTTAGAAATTTTATTACGTAATAGGTCAATGTGGATTTTCAATGTCAAGTGAGGATCGATAAGAATCCCTAAGAGTTTAACACTGGCAGATTAACAACGGAACCATCAATACAAATATTCACCTAGGACTTGTTATATTGTCTGTTTAAAAAAAAATCATGAACTTGTTTTTTTAAGGGATAGTTTAAACCAATTCAGAGAAAAGGGCAAGTTCATGATTATTAAGTACACGAATGCTTCAACGTGAATCGTTAGTTTTAAGTAAGATTTGGTATCATCTGCGAATAAGACCAATTTTAATTTGTTCGAACAATGGGGAAGATTATTTATATATCTATATATAAGAAATAACAAGGGTCCAAGAATATAAGCCCGAGGTGCACCACACGTAATATCGTTAAAGGAAGAGGAACAATTATTAATACAAACAAGTTGTTTACGATTAGATAAATAACTTGGGAACTAATCATGAGCAATGCCGCTGATGCCATAGTGTTTGAGTTTATGTCAAAGAATATCTTACGGTATCAAAGGCTTTAGATAAGTCTACAAGAACGCCTAATGTATCTTCTTTATCATCGAAACCTTCAGTTATGTAGTTAATTAAGTCAAGCGTGGCCATGGACAGATGGACAGATGGAGTATTTCTTACGAAAACCGAATTGGTTAGCAGAGAGGAGATTGTGTTTGTTAAGGAATTCTTTTAACTTATTAAACATTACCCAGTTAAATATTTTTGAGACAGCCGATATAACAGAAATATGGTGATAATCACAAACAGACATGGGATCTTCTGATTTAAATACAGGTGTGACTCTGGGAAGTTTAAGGTGTTCAGGATAGATACCACTAGTTAGCGACAAATTAAGGATATGTGCGAGTGGAGCGGTAATAGTAAGGCTATTTTGTTGAATAATGTTTACAGGAATGTTATCAATAATTCTTGGATAACTTGTTAATTATAGTAATCAAATTAGAAGGTGAAAGAAAAAATAATTTAAATTGGTTACTTCGGAGGTAAATTCGCTAAAAGAAGATGAACAATCGGGAATGGTGCTAGCTAGTTTTGGCCCTATGGTAAAATATTTGTTGAAGGCATCTGCAATTTGAGTTTTATCAGTTAAGATCTGATTTTCATGATTAATACAGAGGTCAGTATTCTTTTGTTTAAGGGATTATATCGTTAATTATGCGCCAGGGTTTGCTTAAATTATTTTAAGCATTTTCAAAAAGATGTTTATAATTTATTTATTTCTAATTACATTAGTTAATATATTGTTTTTATAGACTAAACTTAATCCTTCTACGATCAGTCGGATTATTAAGATAAGCCTTAAAAAGTTTATTTTTGTCATTGATCTATTTTGCGACAATGGGGGCCGCCAAGATAAGCGGAATTTTCCAGCAGCACCCCCAAACTGTATCTCGGGAGCTGGGGGTGGTCGATAAAACCAAGTTTTAAGCCTCGTGGAATTCTATGGGTCTAGTTATTCACAGAGAAAAATGCCAAAAGCTAAGCTATCCCACTGGGCCTTAGCATAGATGTTTACCTTCTGAAAGTTTGAAAATGTCAGTGACGGTCACACTCACGATCTGTCACCAAAAGTATGAATAAAAGTTGGTATCATGAATAGACGCTTAGCCTGGGAAATTCGCAATGTATATTTCATACTTCACTATAATTTCGTGACGATATATCTCTTTGTACTCCTTGTTGTCCGTAGTCATATTAAACCATTACAAACCGCGGGTTGTATTGTGTGTACGCTGCAGCATTAACGAGATCAAAACAATGCGCCCATTAATTGCGTGCAGTATGATGAATAGAACGACTGAACAGAGGATGACTCATCTAGAGAGACAAACGTTTGGCGCATGCCCAGAATCAATTCCTAATGTTCCTATTAATGGGAATGCTACTGGACTGTTGAATACAGGAATATAACAAATCGGTAACAGAATCATGATTTTCCCATAAGCTCTACAAGTATTCAAATGAATGATGGAAAAATCAGACGAATCTATAAAGGAAGCATTGTACAAGTCATGAACGTCAACATACGAACACGAATCATATTTAGTACAAGAGTTAAACAGTTAAATACTTCGTCTTCATCAATCTGAATTGAATCGTCAATAGAATGTGAGTGGAATAAATCATTTAATACAGAGGCTCTACTAAGAAATTGTGAGGAATTACCCAAAAGAGGATTGTTTATGGCAAGAATAAGAAGAAAAAAAGAAAAGAAAAACCCCAAAACATCAGTGATAGTAAACGCAAAAAAAAAAGAAGAACAAAAACTTATAAAGAACGTTGTTATAGCAGGTGTGACGACCCTATAAATCGATTATAACAATCGAACTATGAACTGAGGAGAAATCTCTCAGATTGAATGTAATACAAGGTCAGAAAGAAACGATGTTCAACCAAAAAACAACTAGAAGTTAAAATATAAATTAATATACACGAATACAACAAAGAATTCAAACAAACTCAGCACAATAAAGCGCATATAGGATTAGAATGGATTGGTTCTTTTAGAAGATCACCCAATCCTCTTGAAGGATTTTTGCCGACTTAACCGATTTAAACTTTCAATCACCTTGGAAACCATGCATCGGACGACGCTTTGCTGCAAATCTCCCGAGCCGACACGATAGTTCCTTTTCATGGTTTTAGTAAATGCTTGGTTTGATAAATACTGCACTCGGTTAATCGCTTTGTAGGCGAGCAATGAACCATTAACAGATTATTTCATTTCCAACAAACTACATACACAAATATTGGTTTAAATTTGAGCACGTACTATTATAAACAAAAATTTAACAGATATTTATTTTTTTTTTTTTATTTACTCATCACAATTGATTCTTTTTTCTCTTTGCTCCCGGTCCAGGACATCTAGGGTCCACAATTTCTGGGTATGTGGGTGGTCCCTTATGCTTTGAAATAAAGTCTTGTCTTTATTTATTTAGATCTTCATTGATGTAAATGCCAGAACGGCGTAGATTTATACTTGCTTTGTAGAAATTGGGTCTTGCGTTATAGTTGAAAAAATGCACAATTATGGGCCTGGGCGATAAGCGGGTAACCGTGGTGTGTCAGTGGTGGTGTGGTTCGATGGGAGATCATGTGCGATCGACAATCATTTCTTTTAATGAAACAAGTTTTTAGTGATGGCTGTATCTGTTAAAGGAATTACTTGATATATCTTTACAAATTGCAGAGGTGGGTAGGGTTTTAACATTCTAACATGAAGGAATTAATCTTTACAAAATATATCATTTAACAAATTGCAAACTGCATAGGTGGGTAGAGTTTTAACATTCTAACATGAAGGAATTACTTGATGTATCTTTACAAACTGCATAGGTGGGTAGGGTTTTAACATTCTAACATGAAGGAATTACTTGATATATCTTTACAAATTGCATAGGTGGGTTGGGTTTAAGATTCTAACAAAAATAATTGCGGGTCAAAAGGTCAAATAAGTGCTTTTTATGCAAAATTATGCGTTATTTTAAACTAAAAAAGTACAAGACCTATACCAACCCTATGTTGTACCATGATACCTTGGTACATGAATTTGTGTCCCGTAGACTCTGGGGTCAAATGGTCAAAGGTCACAGAGCTATTGACCACTTTCCACCTATTTCCCCTATAGTTATGGAATGGTAAGTGTGACGGGAGCATGAATGGTGTCATACATACAGTAGGGTAAAATAAATGTCAACAATTTCAGAAGTTGCTTCAGTAATTAAGGTCAAAGGTCAGAGGTGAAAAATGTGATTTTAGGGGGTAATTTACACATTTTTGTGCCAAAAGTTACAGAGCTATAGTGACCCTAGTTAGCTATTTCCCCCACTATGCTGTGTGCTTAATGTGATGAGATCAGCAACTCCATGGATTGCTTTCTTGTTTCATTTTTTAATCAGTTTTTTTTTCTTCTTCTATTTTTGCTAAATACATTTTTTCATTTTTTATAGGCCTAATGTTTCGATTTGATACGTTATTTTCATTTTTTTTGTTTCTGTATTAGTAAGTACGTTATTTCATTTTATGTTTTGTTTCATTTTTGTTTTGGCACGAATTCTATTGTAGTAAATATGAAATTTCATTTTTTGTGTTGTGTATAATTCTGCTGTAGTAAATGCTTAATTTTCATTTTAATTTGTTTAAATGTTTGAAGTAGCAAATGTATAATTCATTTTGTGCTTGTGAAATTAGCTATAAGTAATGACATTTCTAGGAAAAAAAAAGTATGTCACAACGCATAGTAAGGTGTATTATACAAGTCAAAATTCATGTCAAAGAGAGCTATAATACAAAATATACAAAACACAAAATCAAAGCGCAAAGCGCTCGACTTGACGGCGTGGGGTCCGGGAAGGCCTCAGAAGCTCTCGCAAAATTGACATTTCAAGGGCAAAAACGTATGTCAACAACGCATAGTAAGAAGGTATATTATACAATTCAAAATTTATGTCAAAGAGAGCTATATAATACACCATATACAAAACACAAAATCATGAAAACGCATAATGTGGAAATATGCCTAATGTTTACGTTTGTACATGGTTAGGTTTATCGTCACTCTTTGAAAAATATGGGTTGTCTAAAAGAAAGGTTTTCAATAATTTACTACAAACTTGTGCAAATGTTGTCAAACTTTTAAAATGAGCCTGTTCTGTATCACGTGTACTCCGACACCCCTCCCCCTCCCCCCTCTCTCTCTGTGTCTTAGTTTATGTATTTAAATACAAAATCGCACAAATATTTAATATATTATTACCGAAGAACCTTCTTTCTGAGAAAGTGCCCTTTTGAAATTTAAAAACATAATAATCACCTGGAATGTCAAAGCTTGTTGAACTGACGGCACCAATTTAAACCGACAGTTTAAAATATTAGAGGGGGGGGTCGCCCCTTCTGGCTACGTCACTGTTTAGGTCGACATATATATTATTAGCAATTATTTTTTTTATAATGGCGCATCTTTTGACAAATTCCCATTAAATATTCCTGTCGGAAGTTTAATCCACCTGATACAAACAAAAGTAACCTCTAATTGAATTATCATTCTATCAACTTTCCAACATATAGGGATATATGTAGATATAGGGTCTATAATGTATCCGTAGTCTGCAGAGCTGCACTATATTGCGGAGTTCATACAAAGCTGCCGTAGTCTACTTTTCATTATGTTCCCTTTGTGTGTGTGTGCGTTGGATGTGCAGGTGTGCCAACACAGGAAAATGATCTGCCCTTTCCATGACCGCGTATTTGCATTATATGTGTACACAACCTTGTATGTATTGTGCATGTACGCTGTGTTAAATGGTTAAGTACAGCATACATGCACTGTGTAGATGTCGTTGTTTGTAGTGCAGTGCATTTTGAAGCATTAGTATGAGTTAAGTTTTAAATAGAATATTGTTATTCGTGTTGTGTGGAACTAATTTGGTAACGTGTAAAAATGGCAGCCGAGTCAGAGGGACCCGTTCAATGGGACACCAACGCTGTTCTCGATTGGATAAAAAGTTTTGCGGACAGTAAAGAAGAAATACGGCAAAAGATCATCAATGTTGTGTGGGAAAATGATTTAGATGGACACGCTTTGAAACAACTTTGGGGAGATAATGAGGAATTGCACGAATTGTTTCCAGTGCTCAAAGAGAGACTAACTTTCAAAGCGATGATGCGCCAATTGTTCGGATCGGTAAGACGGAATAGCATCATTTCTATAATAGTAACTAAAGATTGTTAGAACTGCGTCGGTGTTGCATCGATCGCTCCGCTCTGATATGGGTGAATAGTGGGCCACGCTCGTCGAGGGCCACACCCCTTGAAATACAAGTGGGTCGACTGATGTCGGTTCACCCATAACCAGCACGATTGATAAAATATTACCAATCGTTTAAACCAAAATTGTTTCTTTGAGTAATGTGAACGAATTTAAAGATAAACTTAACTTCTGGATATTTATTTACATTTTTGTTTTAATCTTTGATTTCTTTATAGTTAGCATGTTTGTGTACCTTGTATACGTTTTGTGTCTATAAAATTGTTACGTCATTAATTATTGAAATTCATGAGAAGATGTGTGGTGAGTATGTGGGCGACGGTGGAACAAGTAAGTTTGGAGGGGCAGAATACGGGGGCACGGGTATACCTCTTTGGCATGGGGTTTATGGGCCCGCCTTAGGGCACCTTGTAGGGTCCAGGGGCAAAGCCTCACATTTTCCAAGTTTTAAATGCTTAAAAGACTGAATGTGTGCAATACACGGCTTTTTTATCTACCAAATTGGGCAATTGGATGATTACGAACGTTTTTTGCAATGATAAAAAATGTTCAAAATTAGCCATTTTGACAAAATATATTTTTGGACATTTCGTGACGGCACCACTAAAAATAGGTTGGAAGAGGAAATATCTTTGGTTCATATCAGAGGCCTACATTTAATTTCACTCAAGTTCTTGTTAGTGCACTAACGGTAGGCCCGAATGCAAACATATTTGTGCGTGTGTGCAGGATGCGTGCACGCAAAAATTGCAGGGGGTGAAACTTACAATTGTGGCACTTTCTATGATATCGCTTAATGAGTTAGATCATGGCCAGAGGCAACCAGCTGACCAGATAAGCACACGCTTCACGTGTAAAAGGTAGGAATCTGAAGACTGACGAACAGTTGTTTATCTTTAGAACTTACTGTAAAAGAGTCTCAAGCTTGCAAGGGCTTGAAATGACGCTTTAAAAAATAATACAAATTGGTTTGTCTGTGTTGTATTGTTAGGCCTATATCGCAATAATTTGCAAAGAATATAAACCGCATATATACATGTACATATATAATTTTGCATGTTAATTTACCAAACTCCGACTTAATTTATCGATTTCATCAAGCTCCGTCTTAAAGAGGAGGCTCGTCTCATTAAAATACAGTAAAATTGGGGGATGTGATATTTTGACGTCATTTCCGGTTATGAACGCAAGATCCGATCCACTGTCTGTTTGTACCACAGTACAGCCAGACACAAGCATGTATGTTGTGTGTGCCGAGTTACATACACAGCGCATAACGTTACTGTGACGGGAAACTTGTTTGTTTTTTTTCGAT